>JANVCQ010000005.1:7146680-7161567 GCA_025531925.1 Erythroxylum plowmanianum
ATTAAAATAATCAATTAATTAATTCTATATTTTAATTAATTATATTGTAATTATTTATAATGTACTTAATTAATTAATATTATTATTTTAATTAATTATATTTTAATTAATTAATTGTATTTAATTAATTAGTATTAAAAATATTTTTAAAAGATGAGTCTCTATTAAGGAATGAGTTTCATTCCTCTACTAAATGAGGGGTATGGAGGATTCCCCCAAAGTGGGATATCAAACCATTACCCCTATAATCATAATCAACAACCAACCACCCACTTTTTATTCCATACCCATTAACCCATTTCTAAACTCATCAATCAAGCACCCCCTGAATTTTGATGACAGTGGGGACGGCAAGTCAAGGCCAAGCTTGGGTTGTGATAAGATATGAAGATCCTAACCATAAAAGAAACATGCAGTTAGAGAAGAGCTAAGAAACTGTCAACATCTCTACCATATTTGCTAATGTTATTTATTCATTTATCCTTTCAAATGTTTAAATTCTTTTTTGCACATTTAAAGTAAGTTCATTTATTTTAGGTAGAGCAGTTGGAAACTTTTATATTTAAACTATCAGAAGTATGAATGAAAGGGGAAGATTTTTGAATTCAGTAATATTATATGTGGTAACTCTCGACCAAAGGAGAAAATTTCTTAAATATTTTTCATCTTCTAATCATAATCTATTAATTGGTATCAGAGCTAAATCAAAATGGCCTTCAACAAAGAACGTATTGAGAGCTTGGAAGTAAGCCTTGGTGCGTTACAAGACAACTTTAGTTGAATGGAGCTCGGAATGACCGACAAACTCCGTATCATCGAAGAGAATCTCAAGCGACTTACCGACACCATTGCCTTCAACTTAGAAGGTTCCAATAGTAATGTTTATAGTCGAGCTGGTTACGGTCGATCGTCTCGTGAAGAGGGAGCAGAGAGAATTGGGGTGGGCGTGTCAACCATGTTGCTCTAAGTTAGCAAAGCTTGAGTTTCTTTCTTATAAAGGCAATGACCCGACGCAGTGGTTTAACCGCGTGAAGCAATTTTTTAAACACCAAAATACTACTACAGATCAAAAGGTGGCGTTGGCGTCATATCACCTAGAAGGCGAAGCCAACCAATGGTGGCAATGGCCATGCCGAGTCTGTAAGGAAGAAGAGAAAGAAATCACTTGGACAGTGTTTGAAGAGGAGATTTTGGCTCCGGTTTGGGCCAACTAAAAGTGAAGATTTTGATGAAGCCTTGTCTAGAATAAAACAAAAGGGTTCATTGCGTGAGTATCAAAAAGAATTCGAATGATTGGATAACCAAGTTCAAGGGTGGACGCAAAGGGCCTTGGTGGGAACGTTTATCGGGGGACTTAAATATGAAATAGCAGGAGAAATTAGAATGATCCAACCCAAGTCTTTGAAGGAAGCGATTAGATTGGCCCGCATAAGAGAGGATCAATTGAATTGACAACGCTGGTCTAACCAATCTGAACGAGGTGCAATCACTCAACCATACCAAGCGTTAACAACTCCGTCGTCACAACCCACAACTTCGCCAATTGCATTTGCCAAACGAATCTCTTGGGATGAAATGCAAAAGCATCGAACACAAGGATTATGCTTCAACTGCGATGAGTAGTTCACCTCGGGCCACCGATGTTGCAAACCCCAACTACTATTACTGGAAGGCGATGAAGACAAAATTACATGCACAAATAACATCCTGAACCTTGAGGACAAGGTTCCAAAAAAAGGGGGGAGGCAATGATAAAATTTGAAGATCCTAATTGTAAAAGAAACGTGCAGCTAGGGAGGAGCTAGGAAACTATCAACACCTTCACTATATTTTCCAACTATCCTTTCAAATGTTTAAATTCTTTTTTGCACATTTAAAGTAAGCTCCTTTATTTTAGGTAGAGTAGTTGGAACTTTTTTATTTAAACTACCAGAAGAATGAATGAAAGGAGAGATTTTTTAATTCAACAATATTATCTGTGGTGATTCTTGCCCAAAGGAGAAAACTTCTTAAATATTTTTCAGCTTTTGATCGAGACCTATCTGGTTGACTGAACCTAAGGTTTAAATGTTGTATCCAAGCCTGAGGCTAAACCAATGTACCAGAACAAAACAACTTAATGATGTCATTTTATGCTTTTGTTTCTCACAAAATAAAATGACCTAGTTTTACACTAGGTTAACTTTTCTTGATCAATCCCCTTACTCACTCTCTTCTTAGTCTCTCTTTCTTTCTCATTGTTGTCAACCCTCACTCACTCCTTCGTTGTGCCAGTCGTCAATCACCACCCCTTCGCCCTCCAATCATGCCCACCCCTTTGCCTCACTGTCCTGCCAATAGCCCCTTCAGCTCTCCGCTCTGCTGCCCCGACTTTTCCACTGCAGTGTTTTTTTGATTCTTTGCCACCCGACTGCCAAGGTAAAGTTTCTTCATTGTATTCTAGTTTTGATTGAAGATTGAATTTGTAAAATACTGAAATTTTTAGTATTGTTGTCATCGGGGAGATATTTTCATAGACATACATGGTCACATACACATCATGTATATGAACGTGCAATTCATTGTGAGACTGTGAATTTCGCAAACTTACACAATTACGTACACATAGGCATGTATGTGAATATGTAAATCATTACAAGATTGTGAATTTCGCGGTACGTGATCGTGTAAGTTCGTAAAAACATGTACACACGTATGTATACCCGTGTGTGTTGTGTAACATGATCTCAGTGATTTACACGGTCACATACCCTTATATGTGATCGGGTAAGTCACTAATTGATAGACTTTAAATCTATGATTATGATTTATGTTCTTCTATTATCTCCCATGTTTATGAATTATCAATTATGATTATAAAAAACATATATATTTATATGTTGATTATTTCATATGGATGAGCATATTCCTTTAGTGGAGAGTAGTAATCCAGTAATGAGAATAGAAATAGAAATTTTTAATCTCATTCTAAGTGAAGATAGAAGTCCAACTCCAAGGCAATTGAAAAATGAAGTTTGAAATCATTTCAATAAGACTTGATCAATGGATGAAGTAGAAAAAGTCGAATGTAAACATTGTCAGAAGATGTTGGTCAGGAATTCAAAAGGTGGAACCTCTCATTTAAATAGATATGTAGATTCGTGTAGTAGAAAAAAATATGGTATTTAAGAGGAAAGTATGAAATTTCTAAAACATCTTATAACAGCAATAGATCAAGATTTTTTATTGCTATTACAGTAATTGAAGATGAACATCCACTATTGATAGTTGATACTAAAAGATTTAAAATATTTTGCAATTCATTGTAACTAACCTTTAAGTGTCTAACTAGGAATACATTGAAGAAGGACATTATGAAGATAAGAAGAACAAAATTTAAAAACATTATCGAGTACTAAAGGATAAATTGTTATTACAATAGACATGTAGACAATCGATAACCAAAAGAAGTGTTATATGGCGGTGACAATACATTATGTTGATAATGACTAAACTTTATACAATAAAATTTTGAGGTAATTTGTTTTCTTTAATATTGTTATCAATTACTGTTTCATTATATTATAATTGATGTTGGTTATATTTGTATATGATAGGTTCATTTATGTGTCGATATCACATACAAGTAAAAGGTTGACAACCATGTTGGGAGACTATTTAATAGATTGTAACATCAACACCAAATTATCCACCATAATGGTAGACAATTATAGCATGAATGATGTTATGATTGAAAAGTTAAAGAATAAGATACAAGTTGGGAGCTTGTTAGTTGATGAAAGGTTATTCCACATGCGTTACTTTGACATATTATAAATTTGATTGTGAATGATGAGTTGGATATGATAAAGGAAGCAGTAGATTCGATTTAGAATAGAATAGTATACTGGAGTGCAACACCTAAGAGAGATGAGAAATTTAAAGAAACTGCATGACGACTATGCATTATGAGTACGAAGAAGATGGTTTTAGATTGTTCAACCAGATGGAACTCTATCTTCAAGATGTTAGAGTCGACAATCCAATATGTTATGTGTTTATTTTATGTTGTGATTGGATTGTTTTAGGAAACAAATTATCCAATTTTGCACTATTATTTAACACTAAGTGTGAGAGAAAGAAAACTTTATCTTATTGATGTTTGATTTCACTGAGGTTATTCGGGTTCTAGAAGAATAGATGATGGAGAAGCTGAATTCTTGTTGATATATAGTTAGACATATTGTTGCAATCTTATATGTGTTAGACCCGAGAAATAAGATGAAAGGGGTTAATCTTATAAATAATGTGTTATATAGCGATTGAACTCAAGAGCATGTAGATTCAATTAATTAAAGTTACGAATTTCGATTGATTTTAATAAAAGAGGATATAATTATAAGAAATGAAAAAAATAATTAAAGTGATTGATTCAATTAATTAAAGTTACGAATTTCAATTGATTAATAAAAATTGAGATTTTATAATGAATAATTTATATATAACGTACATATATTTGTTCAAATGAATAAGATGAAACCAAATTCATTATTGACTGAGGACAAGATTATAGGAAATGAAAGAAAATATTTGACTAAAGTGATCAATTCAATTAATTAAAGTTACAAATTTCAACCGGTGGTCAAGTTATTAGTCCTCATCGTGACAACTTCATCCTCATAATTTGGAAGCCTTTATGTGTGCTCAAAATTGGTTAGATAATGAAGATATTGAAGGTAAGCTCTTTTCTTTTTGATATATCAATTTTGTCTGTCTTTTGTATTACCTTACCTTATATTATTTTTTAATTTGTGTATTAATACGACAACAATTACTGATGCAGAGGTGACTAGTCATATACATACTCATACTCATTAATCAAGAGAACATTATCTTAATAAAATATTTGATGATAAAGGTATGTTTAATTATTTATAATTAATTACTACATTGTGCTTAATATTCCTTTAATTTTAACAGTATAGTATTAAATATAATGTTTCTACATAGTGATGAAGTGATATAAATTATTGACGATCATGACTACAATGATTAACTAATCTCTTAACCTCTCTAGCTTCCACTCTCTTTAGTCTTTAGTCTCCAGAGTCTACTCTCAGTCTATCACAATCCTAGACTCCCAGTCTAGAACATTATTTCTTGATTTTTGTAAATTATATCATTTAAAAATTTTGGATAATCATTTTTGTAAATTATGTTATCAATTAATGAATACAATTGAAATTCGTAGCTTTATTTAATTGAAATGATTACTTTAATTATAATCTTTTTCTTTAATTTCTTCTAATCTTATATTTTTTATTAATGAATTTAGTTTCATCTTATTCATTTGAACAATATATGTATGTTTTATATATTCATTCATTATAAAATCTTAATTTTTATCAATCAATTGAAATTTGTAACTTTAATTAATTAAGTTGATCACTTTAAATTAAAATATTTTTCTTTAATTTCCTATAATCCCGTCCTCCTTCATTAATGAAGTTGATTTAATCTTATTAATTTGATTAAATATACATACCTTATAAATATTTATTCATTATAAAATCTTAATTTATTAATCAATTGAAATTTGCAACTTTATTTAATTGAATTGATCACTTTAATTATAATCTTTTTTTAAATTTCTTGTAATCATATCCTCCTTTATTAATGTATCTAATTTCATGATTCATCTTATTTGTTTGATTAATATATGTGTGTTTTATATATTTATTTTTATAAAATCTCAATTTTTATTAATCAATTGAAATTCGTAATTTCAATTAATTAAAATAATCACTTTAAATTTTTTATTAAATAGAGTTCTTTTAAAACTTTCAAAAAATAAAAAAAAGTTGGGTTAGTCTTGGAATGCGGGCCTTCGACTCGACCCATATGGCGCAATTGGGCCTTAGGCTTTTGTCCCAAGTTAACCATCCCTAGACGAAGGTAGTATTCAATATCAATTTAACTTATTTTTTTAAAAATAATTCTTATGACTTTTAAGTTATTTAAAATGATACTTTTTTGTTGTAACATTATTTCAATAACAATCATCATAGAACCAATCATGACATATAAGATTTCATAATTCATTTATATCACAATTTAATATGATTAAAAAATAAATTATCACTTGAAGTACATTTTTATGATATAAAATAGATAAATAATAATTTTAAAATTTAAATAATCTATAATAAAAAAAGCATTTCTTAAAACATTATAATTGATGTTGAGTCATCATGTTTTAAAACAACTCTGATTCTAAGTCAAAATAAAGAATGCCAGAATATTTGTAAGAAAACTTTCTTGTCCAAATTTCACAGTTGTAAAGCATGGGAAAGCAAAAGATCATTCTAGCGAAGTCTGG
Organism: Erythroxylum plowmanianum; assembly: GCA_025531925.1. NCBI lineage: Eukaryota > Viridiplantae > Streptophyta > Magnoliopsida > Malpighiales > Erythroxylaceae > Erythroxylum > Erythroxylum plowmanianum. The sequence goes on from JANVCQ010000005.1 coordinate 7,153,039, forward strand.
AGACGGCGCAGAAAATCCACGTGTTCCAGTATTCGACTTCCAGCTATGTCAAGTGACGCTTCCCCAGTTCTCCAGAACTATCTGGTTAGTGCTTTCGTCTTTGAATGCTACATGTCCCCGTTCCGTCTGGATATTTCTCTTCACACCGTCTTCCAACTTCCATCTCTGTTTATATAGGCCCCTGCACATCCGCACAAACAATTAATCGTTTTCCGTAAGAAAATTCTGTCAGAGCACAGCACTGATACTCACTTGTTATCAAGCACCTTCTAACATATCAGTAAATCAGCAAAAGGGTTGATTTGAGAGCCTGAATTCTCTACGATGGCAGCGAAAACTGAAGGCAAGGCCATTGGCATAGACCTTGGCACAACCTATAGCTGCGTGGGTGTGTGGCAGAATGATCGAGTGGAGATCATAGCCAACGATCAAGGCAACAGAACCACACCGTCCTACGTTGCTTTCACCGACACAGAGCGTCTCATAGGCGATGCAGCCAAGAACCAAGTTGCTATGAATCCTCACAACACCGTCTTTGATGCCAAACGTCTTATTGGCCGGCGATTCTCCGACCAGTCTGTCCAAAGCGACATGAAGCACTGGCCTTTCAAGGTCGTTGCTGGTTCGGGTGACAAGCCTATGATCGTGGTCACGTACAAAGGAGAAGAGAAACAGTTTTCCCCCGAGGAGATTTCCTCGATGGTGCTGATTAAGATGAAGGAGATTGCCGAGGCATATTTGGGGGTGACCGCGAGAAACGCAGTCATCACTGTGCCTGCTTATTTCAACGACTCGCAGAGGCAGGCTACGAAGGACGCTGGTGCGATTTCAGGGCTTAACGTGATGAGAATCATTAACGAGCCCACAGCTGCCGCTATAGCGTATGGTTTGGACAAAAAGGCGTCGAGGAGAGGAGAGCAGAATGTGCTCATCTTTGATTTAGGTGGAGGAACTTTTGATGTTTCTCTGTTGACGATTGAGGAGGGAATTTTTGAGGTCAAAGCCACAGCTGGTGACACTCATCTTGGTGGCGAGGACTTTGATAACAGGCTTGTGAATCATTTTGTTGCAGAGTTTAAGAGGAAGCATAAGAAGGATATTACTAACAACGCGAGGGCTTTGAGAAGGTTGAGGACTGCTTGTGAGAGGGCCAAGAGGACTTTGTCCTCGACTTCACAGACGACGATTGAAATAGACTCCCTATACGAGGGTATTGATTTCTATTCTACTATTACAAGAGCCAGGTTTGAGGAATTAAATATAGATTTGTTCAGAAAGTGCATGGAGCCTGTAGAGAAATGTCTGCGTGATGCTAAGGTTGACAAGAGTCACGTCCATGAGGTGGTTCTTGTTGGTGGGTCGACGAGAATTCCAAAAGTTCAGCAACTTTTGCAGGATTTTTTCAATGGAAAAGAGCTCTGCAAAAGCATAAACCCTGACGAAGCTGTCGCTTATGGTGCCGCTGTTCAAGCCGCGATTTTGAGTGGTGAAGGAGATGAGAAAGTGCAGGACTTGCTACTGCTTGATGTCACACCTCTCAGTCTTGGACTTGAGACTGCAGGTGGAGTCATGACAGTGTTGATTCCGAGAAACACGACGATTCCCACCAAGAAAGAACAGATCTTCTCTACATACTCTGATAATCAGCCAGGAGTTTTAATTCAGGTGTACGAAGGTGAAAGGGCTAGAACCAAAGACAATAATCTGCTTGGCAAATTCGAGCTTACGGGAATCCCTCCGGCACCAAGAGGTGTACCTCAAATTAATGTGTGCTTCGACATCGACGCAAATGGTATATTAAATGTGTCAGCAGAGGACAAGACGGCTGGTGTCAAAAACAAAATCACCATCACCAATGACAAGGGAAGATTGAGCAAGGATGAGATTGAGAGGATGGTGCAAGAGGCAGAAAGATACAAAGCAGAGGACGAGGAGGTGAAGAAGAAGGTGGAGGCCAAGAATTCATTGGAGAATTATGCTTACAACATGAGAAACACCATCAAGGATGATAAGTTCGCAGGCAAATTGGACCCTGCTGATAAGCAGAAGATTGAGAAGGCAATAGATGACACCATTGAATGGTTGGATAGGAATCAACTAGCTGAGGTTGACGAGCTGGAGGATAAGTTAAAAGAGTTGGAAGGTTTGTGCAATCCAATCATTGCTAAGATGTATCAAGGTGGTGGAGGAGATGTTCCGATGGGTGGTGGCGCAGAAATGCCTTCCGGCGGCTATGGCCCTTCTGGTTCTGATGGTTCTGGCCCTGGACCGAAGATCGAGGAAGTTGATTGAATTTGGAACTTGAAAGTTGTGCGGTCGGTATGGGTCTTTCTGTCGGGTGATGGTTCTGTTAGTTTAAAAGTTATGTTAAGATTTGGGTGCTTATGCTTTTAAGCGTATCTATATGTCAATATTATGTTACAATACAATCTGAGGAAATAAATAAGTTTTTCTTTTTCAAGTACGAGTTCGTAGTGTGTTCAACGCTCTTCCTGTATGGTAGAAGGGGGTGAGTGGTTAGCTGCAGATTTTCGTAAACTTGTGCCGAAGAGCAAAACTAATATCAGTAGTTCCCTTGAAGTTCTGCAGATGTCATGCATTTGAAGGTCTCAAAACTTCCATGATTGCTCAAGGCAAACTTCGGCCAACACAATTGGCTTTAAGAAGCACTTAATGCTTGAATAGATTTCAAGCGCGTAGGCTCATTTTATCGGAGTCCAAATCTCTTGTCCAATATTACCCTGTCTTATTCTATCCAATAAATCTCAGCCATTTATTTATGTAGGTTTCGTGTGGGTCTCGCATGAATCTCGCGAAATAAATACCTGAAATTTTATGGGACAAAATAAGATAGGATAATATTGGACAGAAGATCTCATCTCATTTCATTGGTATGCTTTTAATAGCGGCATATATTTAAGAACTTCCCTTTTTCCGATACCTGATCTGCTAATGCTCTACTGCCGAGAACTGGGAAACGAGAAGGGGCCAAAGTTCAAAATATGGAAATAAGAATGAACGAGTTCCTATATTTCTTTCAAAAGGAAGATAATCTTATTTCTTGTTATACTTGTTTAGTTCATTAATCTCTCTTACATATACCACAACTTAGGAACATAAGTTGTTAAATTTGGATTGGCGTGAACACAACTGACATGGGTTAGTGCTCTCTTCTATTATGGTAGTGAGGTCACGCTGGTGGAACACAGCCATCCACTGGACTGTTCGGACAAAAGAGGAACATGACAATCACGAAGCAAATCTAACAACACAGCCATTGAAGTAAGTGGGAAGAGCAATAAGTTTGTTTCCTTAAAAAGTTGTGGAGTGAGTTTCGAAAGGAAAGTATCCGTCTAACTGATCTTTCCTCCTATCTCGTAACTTAAAAAGAGAACTAAAATAAAAGACCTGTAAGTCAGTTTCTATCAATTATGCTATCTTTTCCTCTCCTAGTTGGGACTTGGTCTGGAGCTGTACTCACTTTAGCAAATCCGACCATGGAAGTGTCTTACCTTTTCTGCAAAAAATCAAGTTAATTTCCCGGAATTAACAACAGAAACGTAACTTGGAGAATCAATGGCTTAGCAATTTATGTACAACAGATTTGGAAAAAACATTAGTCATCCTCCCTAGTTGAAGATGAAATTCCTAGAGAGGAAGCAAATGTAGCAGTAGCGTCTCCATTGAGATATTGCTTTAGCCTGTTCAAGTCATCAGCAACATCAAGCATTGTAGGCCTAATAGAGGGAGAGACCTGAGTGCAAAGTATACCCAATTCAATCAACTCTGATACTGCAACTTCCCACATCTTCTTGACCTCAGTTGGCTCATTTGTTGAAGCTCTAACCAGGGAGGAGTCTATCACTCTTTCAACTCGGCCGTGGTAGTGATTTTTCACCCATTTATGCAGGTTCAGCCCACCAATAAACATGTCATCGGTTGGTCTCTTTCTTGTTACCATCTCAAGAACTAGAATCCCAAAGCTGTAAACATCTCCCTTTGTTGAAGTGGTTGATCCAAACGCATATTCTGGATCATAGAAATTTCATAGTAAGGTTTATGACCTGTTATTTGTATCAAATGGAAAAGTTGGAAGCCATAATTACCAGTAGTTATTGAAAGAAGGAAAAAGTGTATTATTGGAAACATAACAGGGATGTTTGACCGGAAAGACATAATCCAGCAATAATTATGGCTGGTAATTCATTCTACGGGCATCATAATTATGAGGGACATTCTTAGGCAAAGCTCAATGCAATCATCAATTTCTGCTTGAATCTTCGTTACTATTCATTTTCCTAAAGGCATTAGAGCACTATATGGCTAAAAGAAGAATCTTTTATCACGCCCGTGTTCCTGAAGCTGATTTAACAAAAAGCAAGGGACACAATATTAAACAAGATGCAATTCTGACTATTTCCCACTTCGTTATTCAATTGAGTGCGACTTTTCACTGAAATTTTGTGTCCTTGTTTTCTAAATTCTGAAAGCTAAGGAAGATTGAGTACCTGGTGCAATATATCCAATCGACCCACATAACAAATTTGCTGTAGAATTCCCCATGTTTTCAGCAGCCCCACCAGTTCCACCTCCAACAGTCATAACCAGCTTTGCAATACCAAAATCAGAAACCAAAGCTGTCATATCATCATTGAGAAGAACATTGCTTGGCTTCAGGTCACAGTGTATAACTTTAACAGGCGAGTGGTGATGCAAATAGGCCATTCCTTCAGCTATGTCACTACAAATGTTCACCCTTTGGGTTAGAGTCAAATCTGATGAACCCGAACCCAAATTATCTTTTCCTGAATGCGGATAGAGACGACTGTCCAAGCTTCCATTTGCCATGTATGGAAGAACTAGAGCTTTGAAATCTGGAAGACTACATGCTGTTATAATCCTTATCAAGTTTCTGTGTCGAATCCTCTTCAACACTTGGCATTCCCTATTGAAACTCTTTGTTGAGTTTCCAGTTTGTAAATGCAAAACTTTTACAGCTATTAGTGTCCCATCTGAAAGAGATCCTTTATAGACTCGTCCATAGCTACCTGTGCCGATCAGTCTCTGATCATCGAATCCTCCAGTGGCTTCTGATAACTCTCTGTATGTAATTCTTGGAAAGTTATGAATCAGTTCAGGGGCTGCTGAGCTTTTTCTTGCCGTTTCCATTTCCATTGTGTTTCCAGATGAAACCATTTTCATTCGACGAATTGCAATGACACAACATACTGTGCTCAAGCATAGCGATACAACTATGCCCAAGACAAACATGATCAAGAACTTCTTTGAATTGAACCAATGCTTTTTCTGAAAACAAGTAAGCTTGCCAGAAACTGCAACACAAAGATGAGGATTTCCAGTTAAAGATACATTTTTGGTAGAATCGAAGATGCCACCAGATGGAATTGGCCCTTCAAAGTTGTTGAAAGAAAGATCGATGAAGGTGAGGGTGCGAATCCGATTGAGGCTTTGTGGGATTTCTCCAGATAGTTTGTTAGCTGAAACATCTAACGTTTCGAGGTTTCTTAAATCTCCCAGTGATTCAGGAATGTGACCTTGGAGAAAATTACGGGACAAATTTAACATCCTTAATGCAATGCAGTTTGATATCAGAGGAAAGATACTTCCATCGAAGTTGTTGGATGAAACGTCAATGTCCTGAACATTTTCAAGCTTGCTGAGTACAATAGGTAGCTGTCCCGAAAGAAAATTGTGTGAAAGATTGAGAAATATTCTGATCTCACGTAATCTAGATATTTCAGGAGGGATGCTCCCTGTCAATCTGTTGTAAGACAAGTCTAGCCTGTACAGATCGGTGCAGCGTCCTAACGTTGAGGGAATGTTCCCCGAGAGCTGATTGTTGTTGAGAAACAACGAATTCACGCGTACCAAATTTCCTAGACTTTCTGGGATTTCACCTGAGAATTGGTTGTAAGATAGATCAAGAAGACCAAGATGGGGGAGATGGCCTAATGCTGCTGGAATTTCACCTGTGAACTTGTTGTGTGACAAGAAAAGCTGCTCCAAGTTTGACAACTGGCTGATCTTAGGAGAAATTGTTCCGTTCAGGGAATTGAAAGTTAAGTTCAGTACAGTAAGATTGTAAAGATTTGCTATACCAGGAGGAATGGATCCAAAGATCTGGTTTCCATCTAGGAACATAGATGTGAGTGTGGTGCTAAGTCTGCCAATTGAATTAGGAAATCTTCCTCCAAGGCCCATGCCAGCCAATTCAAGCTCCTTCAAACTTGTGCAATTCCCGAGGGCAGTGAAGAAAGGTTCAAGATTGGTGTTGTTGTCATGGCTTATCATAATGTTATGTGATAAGTGGAGCAGGCCAAGATCCGTCATTCCTGCCACAAGCATTCCAGGCAATTCACCAGAGAGATAATTATCTTCCACATCAATGTCATATATTGAATGATTGGCTAAAGAAATGGGAAGTTGTCCAGTAAATCGATTGCTGTACATGCTGAGGCTCCATAGTGGACAATTTCCAACTTCTTGAGGAATTTCTCCATTGAAAAAGTTGTTGGATAGGTCTAAAACCCTGATTGAAGTGCAGTTTGAGAAAAAGGATGGTGGAAGCGTACCTGTCAATTTGTTAAACGCCATAGTTACTACCTTCAGATTGGTAAGAAGAGCAAAGGACTCAGGAATTGAGCCCTGCAGGTTGTTAAAGTCTAGATCCAGAAAACGCAGATGTCTAATGTAAGATAATTCAGGTGGGATAATGCCAAAAAAATGATTGTACATTAGTTTAAGTGATCTAAGTCCGGTGAGATTGGAAAGAATGGGCGACAGTGGCCCCGAAAGTTCACAGTTGCTCAGGCTGAGTTCCTTCACACGGTGATTATGTTTCCCACACTGAATACCAGTGAAGTTGCATACATGAATATCCTCACTCCAGTTTTCTAGCACAGAATCTGGATCAGAAATAATAGCCTTCTTGAACGCCAGAAGAGCGGCTTTATCAGTAGCCAAAGAGTGGCGGAGATGCCTGTTATAGTGATACCCTGAAACCGCAAAAGGAGACGTTAAAATTGAAAGCTGGAGCAGCAGACTCAGGATTACTCCATTGAAGGCCATTTTCAGTGTCGTGTAAGTGCGAGATTCTGTTACTTCAGCAAGACCATTAACCATTTTCATCTTGTTTCATACTAATAATAATGTTAGTACTGAATCAATGAAATAGCAACAGCAATGAAACTGGATACTTTTAAGAGAAATAGGATGAAGGTGGGAGTGGTGGTGGCGGCTGATAGATCTCCTATCCATGATAATTCAGTACAAGCCATGATTTTTGGAGGGACTAAAAATATGTATTCACCATTCTCCACATCATGTGCTTAGAGCCATGATGAGTAGATATTCAACTACGTAGCTGAATGGACACACTCATTGAAAGGACAGTACTGGAGGAACATGTTAGGCGCTAAGATAAGATGATTCTGGTTCAACCTTCACTGTTTGAGGTCGCAATGTGACACACATAAATGTAAAGTTAAGAGTTGACATTTGATTTCAGTATTGCCCATAATGGAGCAATATGAGGTTTTCACTGGAGTTTTGGAGCCACAGCCACCCTTTTTTGCGTTGACAATTTATGATTTTCAGCCAACTTGGTGTATGGAGAAGGTTCAAGTGGTTGACATGTTAGTATGCTTTCCCTGCATGTCTCAGCAAATCCTGTCTAGCACTTCCATCAAATAATCTCTCTTAGTTTAGGGGCAGGATTCCTAGGTTGAAAGGAATTAAAGTTACTGCTCTAGTCTGAATGACTTGAGACTGAGGTCACTGCCTGAGTAATGTGATGATGCTATTGGTGAGTCTTGAGAAAAATTCAAGGTGGATTTAGTATTAGTAGGATTATCCCTTTTCAGGACAGTGAGAGCCAACTTACGCAGGGTAACTCCTTTTTCGGTTACGTGCTCAACTTCAAACCAGAGTATATAACGTACGATCATTATTATTAGTGGGAACAAAATTATACAGGGTTGAAATATCTAGCTGCTTAGTCTTTTGCTCTGTCAATTGTTTTGTTCTGTTTTGCTTTGTTAATAGGGATTCAAATAGTATACTTTAACATCAAAATTTATCACCTAGGCCATGTTTGGTGAAGAGCTTTTCAGCTGTTTGACTCAATCGAGCTGTTTGATCCATATTGAAAAGCTCTTTATTTGTTTACCCAACCAGCTAATTTTTGACAAACTCATTGAATGCAGCTTTGAAGTTAGCTGATTCGTTTATGACAATCTTACCCTTTGTCGTAATGAACACAGATATGCACAGTGGTGAGGTTTTACAGTTGGGAATGATTCGTATCTTTTGATTTTATTATTCTTGCATTTAACGTTATTTGTACAAGTTTTTCTCTAATTCCTGTTCGTTTGAGACTTTTGGGAAGAGATATTAATGAATTTCTATTTTTAATTTAATTTTTAGTTTGTATTTTTAAAATAAAAATATAAAAATAATTTAATATTAATAGAAATGCAATTATATTTTTGTTATTGATAATAGTTATAA
>JANVCQ010000005.1:7164430-7178143 GCA_025531925.1 Erythroxylum plowmanianum
AGAGGAAACCAAGTACTTTGCATGGAAAACCCAATAATTGTTCAACCTCACCAATGTGTTTGAAAATTAGAGCACCTCTGCAGCATGTAAGGTTGCATTCGTTCCAAAACAAATACAAAAGAAGAAAATATGCATAGGTTTCAAACTAATAACCTTTTGAAGAAATCTTCTCTTCTGACCTTAATTTCAAAACCTTGGTGGCCCAACAATCTCATCAAAGATAGATCACAAAGCCAACAAGACTAAAACAAAGAATCAAGCTTATCCAGAAAAAAGAGATGTTATGTTTTTTTTCCTTTGGAAACATAATCATGATAATTAGTAGGACAGGGTCATCAACGCTCATCATCAAAATTGACAACCTTAAATTTTTAATTGTTCCACCAAAAGAAGAGAAAAATAATGCTCTAAATACATTCTTTTATAAAGGGTATCACAACTGATCTACCCATATTTGTAATATCTCTACTGAAGGTATTCAAATTTTAGATACCCCAAGTATTCTCTAGGTATCTAAGCAACATAAAGAACAACAAATACACAAAATAACAATTGAAGCGAAGAAGAAAATTAACGATCAAAGCTGCTGAAAAGAAAGGAAACAAATAAGGTTATGAACAGATGGAAATTGGTATTCAAACAACAATATTAGCACCAAACTATCTGCACTCCCAGGATACAATTTTAGAGCATTCTCTAACTTATTCCACCAATTGTACATCAAGCTCATCTGTTACCCCAAATAGCTTCAATAATATGTCGTTAATGTAAAGACGCAATTTTAAGAACTAAGCCTAGTTTCTCATAAGCTTCAGAATTCAAAATAAACAAGCCTTAAAAGAAAAACACGAAGCCACTCCCAATCTCTTTTAATCATGTACTTTTAATCAAGCAATTAACTTTCATCTAATAAAAACCCTCGAATCAATGACCAAGTTAACGAATTTTCAAGAACCAAGCATGCTCGCACAATAAACATACAACTACACGTTCAAATAGAGAGAAGGGAAGGAAAAGAGAAGAGGGTTAAGGTTATTTTTCCGATCACAAACCTGAAAACAAACCCTGGTTAAGTCACCGCTGCAGTGAGATAGCGTCAGAGAGAAGAGGCTAGTGTGATCGGCAACCCTAAATGTATATCTGAACGAAAAGAAAGAAAGGTGTAAAATACAAGGGAAAATGGAAACAAGAAAAGAGGAACAAATCTGATTCTCATGCAAGCTACACAGATACGAAACGACGACTGATCTAGTTGAGATGTGAGAGCTGTGAGAGATGCAAGGTAAGAGCCAAGGAAAAGAAGAAGAATCTAGAGAAAACAAGAAATGAGACGGTATTGAGTAAGGGCAAAACTAATGGCACAATCGGCATTATAGTAAAGGGTAATCAGTTGATTGCCCTAAACGCTCCTGTATAGGAGCTTCTACAAAATTAGTTGGTTAGGTTGAATCAACCAACCTAACCAGCTTATAACTAAACAAATTAAATAGCTTCTTGATAAAGTCAATCAGCTGATTTTGGTCAATCAACAAAAAAATAGTTGATCAGCCAACAACCAAGCAAGGCCATAGACCTAAATCTATAACTGATTTAAATAGTTTTCATAGTTTAGTCACTTTTTACAAGAGGTTTATGAAGAACATTAGTGTGCTTTTAATTTGATTAAAAGAAGGCTATATTATGGCTCTTTATTAGCTTTTCTTAAATTTTATGAAAGCTTTTAACATAAAGTATGATGCTTTAAGAGTAGTTATTAGTGATGTTTTAATGCAAGAAATCAACCAATTATGTACTTTAACTCAATAAAGCTACTCTTAGCTATCTAACTTATGACAAGGAGTTATATACATTAGTACAAGATTTGAAGACTTATCAACATTATCCGTGGTCCAAAAAGTTTTTTATTCATGTTATTCATAAGTCCTTAAAGCACCTAAAAGAGAAAGGAAAGTTGAATCGATGTGTCAAGTGGACGGAGATTAATGAGACGTCTCTTATGTGATTTAGTATAAGTAAAATAAGAAGAAAGTCATGACTGATGCATAATCCTAAAGGTATGCTTTAATATCGACCTTGAATGCAAAATTATCTAGCTTTATGCATGTTAAGAAATGATATGAGAATGATGATAATTTTGCATCTAGGGCTTGTGAGAAAATAACTTTTGAAAAAAAAATTAGACATGATGGATTTTTATTTAAGAAAAATAAATTGATATTCTTAAGAGTTCTTTGAGAGACTTATTAGTACATAAGGCCTATGCGAAAAGATTGATGGGTCATTTTGGTATTAAAAAGACTTTAGATATTTTGTTTAAATAACTAATGTATGGTTTATCTAAGATGCTCGAAATGCTGATGGAAAGATTTTTTCAATATCAAGATGTCATAAAAAAATAGAATGAATTTACTTAAGAAGGGTATAAATATGTCATGCATTAAACTTTAGAAGGTTGATGGGGTATTATTGAGACCAAAGGGCTTGACAAGGAATATAATGCCCTTCATGAGTCATAAAGATAATCTTAGCAATATCTTGTTCGTGCATCCTAAAATGGTGATAGCCAAATCTCAAGTCTAGGTGCAAATACTAGCTTGATCCATGTAGCTCTATCAACAACTCCTCTGTTAATAGTATAGGAACCTTATCTTTTATTGTATGATTGTTAAGTTTCCTATAGTCAATGCACGTTCTGTAAGAGTTATTTTTCTTTTTCGCTAAGACCACTAGAGATGCGTAAGAGCTAATGTCATTCCCAATAAATGCTTGTTGAATGAATTATTTCACTATTTTCTCTATTGTATCCTTCTGCTCCCCCGGGTACCTATATGGTCTTATATCAATTAATTATACTCCTTTTAATAAGATTCTATGATCATGTGTTTAGTTAGGACATAGTTGATTAGGTTCTTTAAATATTTCTCCAAATTTTTCCGACAACCCATTCAGTTCCTTATAAGTATCTGGTTGTTCTTCCAAACTCTTCTTTTGCATATTTAGATATAGTCCACCATTTATAAAGCCCTTAAGCATCTTATTAAAGCCATTGTTTCTTGTCAACATCGCCAAGTGGCCTCCCTATTTGAACTTTATGGTGCGGTTCTTGAAGTTGCGCAGTACATTATTCAAAGTTACTAATCATTATAACCTAAGTACTAAATCACATCCTCCCAAGGTAATGATCAGTGCATCAGTTATAAACTACGTACCTTATATGCTCCATATGAATCCTTTATATCGTTGGTGGTAACTCAATTTAAGTCATCCCTTATAGTGATTAGGAATCTGTAGGGATCTCTTTTTAATGAGTTTCCACTTCTCTCATTTGCTTATATTCTTCCTCATAATTGATCCATATTGGAGCTTGAAAAGATAGGAATTTGTTGTTCCTTTATGCCTTCTTTGGTTAATTCTTCTTTTTCCTCTTATAATCTGGATTCCCCTTTAATCATAAATAGTTGGAATTGCTTCTTCTTGTACTTGTGTCCTAGTTCATAATGCTCATTACACTAAAAATATAGTCCTTTAACTCTTTTTTCATCAAAATCTCTATTGTTTACAGTTTTGGACTTATTAGGATCTCCTTAGTGGTGTTCGGCTATGGTTGTATTCCCTTAGCTCCCTGGAAGGGGTAATATTCCCTTTTCTACCTAATACGTGACCACTAGTGTTTTCAACATTACCTCTTTTATTCATGTTCCACCGTTGTCCTAAATTCAAAATTGTTTTTATCATTTCCTTTGAGGAGAAGTGAAGTTGCATTAGATGCCAGCATGGCTTCTTGCTTCCTTGTAAATGCATACATCTGTTGCAAGCTCCAAGGATCCAAGAGTTTCATTGTAAGCTCAAATCATGGTTTCAATCCTTTTAGAAAGAAGCCTATTTAATAATCCTTCAAGAGTGATAATTCGCAGGGGATTCAAGGATAGAAGAAGTGGGTCAAGCTCTTCAGGATCGTGAAGCTTCGTCAAATGTCACAAAATTCCATTTACAGATACGCTACTTCCAAAAGATCAGAAGGTGAGTTGCTTAAACTACAACCCTGCATAAAATACTTCCTCCCAAGAAGAGGAAATCTGAAGTCATCATCACTCTACTACGGTCCTTATAAAATCATTCAACGTGCGGGGATGGTAGCCTCCAAGCTAGAGTTACCACAGGGCTCCTGTATTCATCCACTCTTCCACGTTTCGTAGTTAAAGAAGGATCACTTGGGGCAAAACAGGACTTTAACATTACTTGAATTCCTTACACCTTCACAGCACATACCCGTAGTTGTGTTAGGGAGGATGGTAAAGAGAAACAACCGATTTATTACTCAGCTGTTAATTCAGTGGTCGAACAGAAGTGCGAATGCATCATGAGAGTAGTTCTTCAAAATCCAGAAAAGATTTCCAGAAATCAACCAAGTGGACAAGGAAGTGAAGGAGGAGGGAATAGTTGCAAAGAATTAACGAACATGTCAGGAACGCGGGAAATAGTTAAGTAGCTAATAGAACGGCAGCAATTACAGTTACACAAGAAACACGTCATTTAATTATGGATGTAATCCTACGCCAGCAAACATTATAGCCTTTCTATCACATGTACTTAACATTACGCTAACAGCTAGAATGTCATGCAAAATCAGAAATCAGTTAAAAACTCCTCTAAATATTCTCTCATGATTCTGGAAATCTCTCTCGCTCTTTCCTTCTTCTCTATTCGTATTATATGGACAAAATCACAGAAAACCACACGTTTATTACAAGTCGCAGAAATTTCCACAACAGAAACCAAATCCTTGTCTATTCCACACAGCATAGCTAAGAGAGTTAAACTTGTATAAACAAACAATACAGCGATTCATTGGATACTGCAAAGTAGATTTATCCCGCTAATTCATCTGCTATGGGAAATATAGGAACAATGTCCACTGGAACCTGCAGGTCAATGAATACCAATATGATGAGAGGCTAATATAAACAAAGCAATCAGAAATGTTTGGACGTCAATTATGGGTTACAATTTTGCATGAACTTATTCTTCTTCTTCTTCTTTTTTTCTAAGTGACCCAGTAAGAATGTTTTACCAGACACAAGATAAAAGACTGAATTCATGTTGGTTATCTAGAGCAACTTATGAAGAAATCCAATGAGATAACCTAAGTTAATAATATTGTCAATCCACCAACATGCATGTTCATTTTAGCGAAGACATTTCTTAAAAGTTTCTTGAAAATGCTGATGAACTGGCCTAAGCAACGAAGTAATTTTCCTCGAGCATTCAAATGCATGTACAGCTCATACCTTGACGTTCTCCAATTTCCCCAGAGCGAGTTTTATCGGTTGTGTCATTTTACAGTATTTTTCAAGAAGTAAACTTGCAGCTGCTTTATCTCCCTTTGCCTGTGTGGTAAGTATCTCCCTACTTAGGCTTTCAACTGCCCCTTCAATCTGTCAAGTGAAAAAATTGGCATCATCAGTTGGTTAAAAGTACCTATAAAAGATGGAATCTGGATCAAGAATATACCTTCTGAAAATTAACAGAAAATGTGTCGTCAGGAAGCAATACAAAGGCTTCTTTCTCATATAACCAGTTAAACTGAAGCGCTTGTCCTTTACTGGGAGCAGTCAAATGAATAACAGATAGTAAATGAGAAGTAATTATATTTAACATATGAAACTTGCGTCTATAAGGAAGGAGGATGGCCTCACCCATGGGCTTCCTTCAAACCAAATCTAATGGAGCGGAAGCATCCAGCTAGGAAGGAAACATACATAGACTTCTCCAAACTCTTCGGAAGAATACCCTGGACACCTCCAATACATAGTGAGAAATTTTGCAATTTGAATCCCAAATTTATAATTAGATTAAATGTAAATTCTACAAAGAACATGATAACTAGACACAGTGGTCCGTTGAAATCAATATCACTCTTTTATCAAACATATTATGAGATAGACTCTATTGCCATTAGTTACCAACCTGGCCTATTAGAAACTTGAGTGCCCAAAGACCAACTATGTCAGCTTTTGCTTCTTCCAGAGCTGAGTACAGTTCTTGAAGCTCCTGAACAAAATATTAAGTGAAAGCTTTTAATTTTGGTGCTAAAAGCTCCAAGAGAAAGGGATATTTTAATGCACAGGTTTGCAGTTAGATGAAGCAAAGCAAGAGACAAGTATATAATACAAGGATATTCTCCTGTGTGATGATCTTAATTAATGGAAGAAAAAAAAACCCAAAATAGTAACTTTTTACAACCTCAAAAATCCAACGATTGAAGAACTACAGCATTTAAGTTATCATTTTGTGTTGAATTTGCAATTATTGGTAATGCTAATAAAATGCTCTGATTACCTATGTCAAGTAATTGATTGGAAATCTTAGATAGCATGATTGCAGAAATGACTAGGATAAAGTTTTGCATTAACATTTTGTTTGCCGATTCTGTTGGGGTTACTTTACCCCGTGTCAGTGTACTGTAGTTCTTAGATTGGGCTTTAGCCCCGCTTTTTAACCAAAAAAAAACAAAAAAAAATTAAAGTAACATTTGATGATGAACTGAAAGTTGGGGGATGTAAGTGAACGCATCCCAAGGATAGATGAAATCGAACAAAAGGAAAAATGATAAAACCAACCTTTCTCACAGTAGAGCTTTTACCATTCGGAAGAGTTATACTATGAGGCCCAATACCATGGCAGCACTCATGGCAAATGGTATGCGTAAAGAAAGATTCAAAATCCACAAGTTCCTTTTGTTCCTTGGTAATACATACATCAGCTATGGGCTGAAGAATATGCTTGAACCTGTTAAGACATACACATATAGCATTAAAATTATTTTGGACACCAACAAAAAAGTCCTGCAATTTGGAACAATACAATCTAAAGTTGACAAGTGCAAAAATTCGGAGAAAAGAACTTATACTTGGCCTCTGAAACATTCTTAAGCATGACCATTGATGTTCCTCGTTCTTTGACTATGCGCTCATCATTTGGCAAATTAAAAGCAACGGTCTGTGGACCCTTTACATCCTGATGCAAAATTAAATTGATTAACCAAAAGTTTTTATGGACAGAAACATGTAACTGACATGATTAACAGACGAGGTTAAAAAAAACAAGTGCAATAGGAAAAAAATTAGTGATATTTAGCAACCATACCAAATTGTTCATAAGAAGTGGGATGTTAACACATTAATAAAATTATATCCAATTGACCAGATAATTTTGTTCAGGCAATACTGTGAGAATCTAAATGCATACTTATATGGACATAAATATATGTTGATCAATGTTTATAACAGAGAATATGTGATGACATAAGGTTTCAAATGCTGATCTATATAGATTTAGATCCAAACTTCTTAAATATTATAGCAACTTTTAGATATGTAATTAATGTGTCGAGTGGGTGCCATTTGGGCACTAGTAAAGGCCGATTGCAACTTTAGGGGTGCAACAGCCAACTTATATGCTGTGCAGACATGTTTATGGATCTTTCACTCACAAAAACAAATTTTGATTAAGACCCCTGTATAATTAATTCATTATTTATCTCCAAATCCATAATGACGATATAAACTGAGCCACTAACAAGAAAGATAACAAACAAATACGGGTCTTCAAATATGTAAGCTAATTTGCATAGCAATTGTCATTTTAATGAAACTTGGATAAAGGCACTATCAAGAACATTCTAATACAAAAGCTTACTTGTTACGTTTGAGGCAATATAATAAATCATGTATCTAACTCTAACTCATACTTTAAATCTATACAAAAAGCATGTGCATACATGCAGCAAAGGTAGAAGCAAAAAGAGGATTGCATCCATCTAAGTTTCAAGTAAAGCTGATCTTGAAACTTGAAAGTTAGATGCCAAAATGTCATACCTCATTCTTGGCAAGTTATGAATGCACTCCCAAAATTGAGGAAAAGAAAATGTATATGCACATATCTAAGTGTCTCATATGCCCAGGAGACGCACCCCTGCATTATATAGTAGTTGGATAACACGGATAGGAGCAGCATTAACATCTTTTGATTTATATGCACTGTCCATAGGAAGATTCTGTTCCAAAAGCTGCATATACACAATCCTCAATTAGGTAGCAGGACATATACACGAGTAATGCTGGAACTGTGGTTAAAGATAACTTCAAAAGGCACCTGCAAATAGTCACCAAAGAGCTTAAGTTGAGCTGTTGCTTTGTCATCCCGTATTCCAATGAATGCTTCAAAAGTGGCCTAGATAACACAAAGAAATTTGAGCATATGGTCACACACAAAAGAAAAATTGATTCAGCCACATGTAAACAAGAGCAAAGTAATTGCATACAGGAGTTAGCAGACCCAATGCAACTAATGGCTTCAATCTTTGCCACATAGAAAGGCATTAAAAAATATATTTTCTAGAGGCCTTACCTTATATCCAAAAAGTGTATCTTCATATGTCTCATATGGACCTATGGTAACATCCAGTTGAGAGTCCTGTATCAAAAAAAGGAAAACCCCATTTCTTTAATTTGGATTAATATCATAAAATGTAAAGGATCCAGGAAATTATATCTCAGCCTTATAATGGTCTTTCTTCAGAATTATACTGAATGTTTCGATCCTCCCCTTCCCTTTTTTTAGCAACTTATCTTAATCTTAAGGTCTCCTCATCAACTAGGGATGACAGAGGAACCAACCCGCATATGTATTGGACGGACTACAGTATAACACAATTGCAGTAATATAAAGAAGTATCATGTTGAAAACTGATTGACATACCACGAGTAATTAAATTCAGAAAAAGCACACACAACTTTTCATTAGAATATCCATGCTTGTAATGGAATAAAATTAAAGGTGCAATTTTTCTAACTTGCAGATGGTTGTTTATATCTGTAGACTGCCAAGTAAAGCTTCTGTTGACGAGGTTCTCCCAGAATTTAATGCATTTCAGTTCTTGCTGCACTTTAACAACCATTAGCAGACAGCCCATACGTTTCATTTGTAAAACTCCATTATCTTTTGAACTGTAACACTTTCAGTGAAAATCTAGTCGACTCTTTTGACATTTAAATCACATTCTTACCAGTAGAATGCTAACTGAAATATGCTAAAAACATCTGCTCTGGTCATAGCTTTATAAACTTAATCTATAATTGCAAGCTCAATATTTAGTCAAAGTTGATATCTTACATTCACACAGAAGGTACATTCTAAACAATGACATTTTCTCAGAAGAACCTCGTAATTGATAAAATTGAAACACTATCCATGGATAAATGGGACTATGCAAAAAGAATAAGAATGTAAATAGATATAGAATTAGTAAGATGCACATGAATGAACTTAATTATCAATACTTTCAGGAATTATAATTCTCAATACTTACCAACTCCATCCACGCTATATCAGAGTCAAGGTAGTCATTTGAAAGGAATGCATCAGCCTTGCTATGCAGTAACTTCTTTAAACTAATAGTATAAGAACAGATTCAGCTAATGTCCACAAGTATTATGGAAATCATTTTCAACGAGCAACAAAGAGGTAAGAATGACACAAATTGAGCAAAAAACCATACCTTGGCGAGGTGGACAAGTCTGCAGCTTTATATAGTAATTCAGAAGCTTTTGTGAGCAAAGAATTGTACTCTTTTGAGTATGGGACACTATACAGGTCATGACCACCCACCAAATTCTTACTTCCATCAACAATGTGATCCGATAAGGAAGAGTCCAAATCATCCTCATGGTGCCTTTTGATAACGGTGAAAAAACCAGTTACATCTTGCTGTTGATTCTCTGTTAGACTGGCTTTCCACATTTCAAATTCCTATGACATTAGCAAATGATAAAAGGTGGGAGAAGGACGATTAAAGAAATAAGAATATGTGTTTGATGGAAGATAGTAGTTTCAATTAATAAGTCCACTTCGAGAAGGACCCACTCTCCACTACAATAGAAAAAGACGAAATATCCACACCTAAACAATTTACAACTGGTATATTTATAACTAAAGTTCCAGATGTTACCTACCTAGCCTATAATTAAGGAAATAATGGAAAACAGCACATCATGGAATAAACTGACTTCCCATTGAATCGATCAACTCAAGAAAGTGGAGCTGACCATTGTCACGTGTTTGTTTACATTTTCTTCTTGAATAGACACGTAATGGCTTGAGTGTTGTATCAGCAAACCAGTTGCATGGTCACCAAAATAGAAGTTGGATGTTTTTCAAATAGGATGACAAAAAAAATGGCCCTAAAACTTGGTTTGAAATCTTATCAGTCAGTCCCAAGCCTGTTATGAAATATCTATTGCATTACATAGGACTTGGTAAGCAGAAGTGAGAAACTATAGAAGTTAAGAAGTAGCAAGTAAACAGAGAATGGAAAATGTAATCAATTTGTGTTGGTTAGCATGTGACAAGGAAGCGTTTAACAGCTGATGTAAAACCATAGATTTGACAGTTCATAATGTTAAAGAACTCCCAGACTGTTTTCTGGAAATGAAGCCAGGTAATTCAGCAAAGGCGAGTTGCTGGAAGATATTGAACGTTTTGTTGATCTTTGGTGCAAAAATCAGTATGGTGGACTTTGTATAGAATAATTGGGTAAGATGGAATTCAAAAATGGTGCATCCTCAGCAATAAACCTTGTGGTAGATATGTAGGGTAAGGATGATTGATATGGCATGTTGCTGTAATGTTTATGGCATGGTGATCCACTGGCAAAAAAAAGGGAATTAAACATTAAGGAATGAGTATGTATATATGCTCAAAAATAGAGAGACAGAGAGAGGGAAAATAGGAAAGAAAGATCATACACAACTAAGATTAACATTATAAAAGTGCAAAATATCACGCGTGATGTTGCATTTACTTGACATATGTAGCTCAATAATGCCTTATCCATGATTTCTTTTTTCTAGATAAAGCCTTATCAATAGTTGAATACCATCATAAAGACAAACTAAGTAACAATATAATGGACATCTGAAATTTCAGCTATTAAATTGAAATATGAAATAGGGTAAGATCTGAATTAGGAAAAAAGGAAAAGAATTCAAGGAAAATGGCCATAATTAATTTCAAAGCATCATTTTCACTTTAGTGCTAAGATTCCCAGTCTTTACCCTCTTGTCCATGTCTGGAGGATAAAAGTTTGCACCAGGTGGTTTGGCTGTAGGGAATGCTGCTCTATATTCCAGACCTCTCCATCCACTAACTGGCTTTGTGGCTTCAGGTAGCAACTTTATTGCTGAATCTGCAGTTGTTAAGAATGCTTCATTTTCATCAAGGCAAGACCTGTTCACTCAGGGAATCATGATTGGCAAATGTTATCTTTCAAAAGTATAGCTAGAAATATACATATAAAGCCAGATAAAGATGTCTCGTTACGAGAAATTAACATCTAAGCTTGTGTTCCTTTGGTGCTCAAATAAACATATCTTGATTAGGGTAGTTTATAATATAACAATAATTTGCACAGTTTGTAACAAGTTGAAAGACTGAAATTTCTGTATTCAGACAAACCAGTTAGTAGTTGAGGGAGATTTATTTTTTCCCAACTCAGGCAAATATGTTGTATAATCAATCATCCATTTCCCAGTTCAGATACATTCGTATCTTGATTGTGTTTTATTTTCAAAATTCAAAACAAGTTCCTTATAAGTTAAAGCACTAAAGTCTTCCTTGTTCAGTCCTTGATGTTTCCTTCTGACCCATTTCCTCTTCTCTTAAGTCTCATCTAATGTTTCCTCTATTTTTGTCATTTACCTTGTGCTCTCCTACACAACATGTTTTCATGAAATTGAACCTGACGGTCAATCTTGTTGAATGAAAATTGAGGTTCAAGCATAAAATATAGCCAGGGGCAGACAGCTTGATAAAGTTTTTGCATGAGAAAAAATGAATTAGGGAAGACTTGCCATGGGCTCTTATTGATCACATAGTACGTCCACTTTAGCTTGTCCAGTTCTGATGCATCTGCATGATTCTTCAACCAGTCCCTGAGAAGAGGATTGCTATACCAAACCTGTTCAAGCAGGAATAAAGAGTGAGAATAAACAGAATAGAATTTCATTTTAATCTAATGCAAACTCATGCTGAATGTTAGCCTGCTCTTCGCACGTTAACAAGAAAATTCATTCGTTTACGCATATGAGCACATGAGCAAAACCTGCAAGTAAAAGATTTCATCAAGAACTCTTGCAGCTTTAATAAGTAAACTCAGAACCTCCCTCTCTACACTTGATAGGCCCGTCAGCTGCAGAGAAAAGGAAAGATGTAATGAAATTACACATGAAAAGAAAAAGAGAAAAACAAATAAAGTTATTCATAAACAGTAGTATCAATTTTCCTAATACACATTATTCAACAGAAGCACAAAAACTTTATCAGCACAGCATACTCCTAAAATGTTTACAATATCATATCAACATACAGACATTTTTAGAGTTTTTATTTAGCATGAAATTATTTTGCATTCATTTAGTATATATCTACCTAAATAAGGACAGCATTTTGCCAATTATGATAGTATAACCGAGCCATAGAGATAGTCTCATCAGCATGTGCGTCATTCGTACATGAACTGCATCTATTCTATTTTCAAGTTAACAAAATTGCTAAGTTACCATTTAGTTATACATTTGGCTTTTTCAATAAAGCTATTATTTCAACTTTAGTCAAACTAGTGACCTGATAACTTGTCCATTATCTAGGTTATGGATTAGAAAGACCCTGAAACCTGTTATTCTAGGTCAGGCAAAAATTCATAATTCAGATGTCTAACAGAGATTAAATAAGTTATTTTACAGAGAACAAGTTAAATAGAATAATGAACATCATAATATGTAGTCCCAAAATTCACAATATAGGTTTTACATAAAAGAATAAGCAATATGTGACGATTAAATTCCACTAGCATTTAAAAGATGTTTGTGTTTGTTGAAGTTCTGTACATCTTTTTTTCCTTTTGTACTGGAAAAGATATAAAATTGTTAGCTGATTGGGAAGAAGGGTTCTTTGAGGAATGCAAGGTGAACAAAGAAGAAAGAAGCAACGAGACAGAGAAAAGATTGAGAGAAAACCAATAACAAAACTAATGAAGACAAAAGAAAAACTAAGAGGAAAGGAAGAGGAATGTTATTGAAAGCTGAATTTTGGAACAGTTTTTAGAAGAGAAGAATATGCAATCACTTTATTTAACTCAAGGCAAACTTACATTGTGCATATCACAGACAGCTAACAGATAGAACTTTTACAATGCTGAAATCACATAACTAATAATATAATCAAATGTTTTTAAATATTCCTTATAACATAATCCACAACACAAAGATAAATCAAAGGGAAAAAACTGTGAATAACAATACTGATTAATATAAATGAGAAGAGAAAGTTGACAACCTCTCCAGTTAGAGAAACAGGAGTATAACGACTCAGTTGCTTTTGCAGAGTCAAACTGCGTGCTACAGAGTTTCCATTGTACCTTTAACAAATTTGATATTATCAAAGGCATAATTAGCTAAATTTCAAAATACTCAAATTTCCATATCAATTAAATGATTTTGTTCATGTCACCAACATCTTTTGCTATGGAAGATTAGTATGAAGGTGTCAAAGAAATGCCTTCCTTAGATTTTTCTCTTGCGCTGAAGAACAAGCAGATGGAGAATAGCTCTAGCCCTGTGAAACCTCCATATGGAAGAGCAAAGATGCATTTCCAAA
>JANVCQ010000005.1:7179629-7191930 GCA_025531925.1 Erythroxylum plowmanianum
CCTTTGGGAGGAGAATGCCGAGCTCTTCATGAAGCTCCCTCCTAAATGCATAAGACAAAATGTTCCAATAAAAGAAGCCGTTACTTTTAACAGAAAAAACTATCCAGATGGACAACATCCCAAACTAAACATGCAACGAAAGGTCAGAGGATTTCTTCTCCTTCGGATACATAACACAGAAAGAAAGAATACAACAAGACAGATTGAAACATAAAAACCCATACAAACAAATAGCATACCATCTGTCTTTTAAGGAGAAGAAGAACATATGCAGTGCAGAACAAGAATGTGAATAAAAGGCAGACATATTTTATTTACCTAGCAGTTACAAGCGATGAATCACCAGCTGAAATGTGGCCAGCACTGGAGATATCCCACAATCCAGGCCATGAATCCTTGCTATTAGCACGCTGCTGGAGAAGCAGCTGCTGGGTCCTCTCAGCGAAAATACACACATGAACTGCTCCGTGGTAGTCTCCATCTCGATGAACAAGTCCTCTACAGGAGAAAACAAAGTACTCAAAAAACGATTACCTAACTCCAGTTACTGCATTGTCTCATATTTCGTCTCTTAAAACATCCAAAGCTTACTGAGGAACACCAAATGTTCCTCACTAAAGACTCTACAACAACGCCATACCATTGGTAGTAACAACAATAATATAAAATACCAAAAACTCATCTAAGATTCCATTTAATAAAGCAGCATAACCTTCACAACAATACTTCACTCATGATTTATGTTCTTCATTCAGGCGATCCAAAAAGAAGAAAAAGATCATCATTAAGTGGAAAAAAAAAACGAAAAACGAGAAATTGATTTTGATCTTATAACCTCGGTTTGGAAATGCCGGTCTTTTCTCCGGTTTCCGTAAGAACATCAAAATACTCCTCAGTTTCCGCCATCACTAGTTAGTGCCTCCAAACACCTACTGATAAGCTGATACCTTAAAAACAGACAGGGACTATACTCTGCGTTCATGCAAAGCAACACTTTCGACTTTCCTTCGATATTCCAATCGTCTATCAAAGATTCCTTGCTCTATTATTATTCAACTTCATTATGAGTTTTTTAATATAAAGATTGAAAGACTTTACAACAAAAACAGTGAATTAATACAATCAATGAATAAGAAGAAAGCACATGGTCAATTATTCTAGGGTTAATTTCTTAGAATTGGACGCGTGTTTAATAAAATGTCACATTAATCAATCATTTTTTAAAATATCTAATAAAACTCATTGCGTTTTAATTAATATATCTTTTGTCTCCTTTTACCATCAAGTCGTTTAAGAACCGTATTTATACACATAAAAACGACTATCAATAGCGACATTAAAGGTTGTCAATGTTGCTTAAGCTAGACAAGGGAAAAAAAATAGAGAAAAGGGCCCAATGCAGTGTTTTATAGTTGCAAGGAGTGTGGACATGGACATATTGCCCGTAATTATGGCAGGAAATTTTGCAATTATTGTAAGCAGAGCGGACACATTATCAAAGACTATTCTACACGCCCAGAAAATAGATGAGCCCAAGCTTTTTCAAGCTACTGTTCCAATTTTTTACTGGTATTGGCCCTACCTCTACATCCATTGGAACCAAGGATACTAACAACCAAGCTATTGTTACTCCTGGAATGGTTCAACAAATGATTCTCACAGTATTTTCTGCCATTGGTTTGCAGGGACAAGGTTAGACTTTATCTTCTACTTGGTTTGTTGATTCTGGAGCATCTATTCAGATGACCGGTTCACTTGATTATTCATTACAAAGCTTGCAAGAGTATATTAGTAATAAAAAATATTGAGATTGCCAATGGTAGTAAGATTCCAATTATAGCTATCGGAAATATTGGACCTTCTTTTAGACATATTTTTGTCTCTCCTTAGTTGTCTACTAGTTTAATATCTGTTGGCCAGTTAGTGGAGGATAACTGTGATGTACATTTCTCTCGTGGTAATTGTCTTGTGTAGGATCAAGTGTCGAGAAAGGTGATCACGAGGGGGCCTAAAGTGGGCAGAATGTTTCCATTACAATTTACTATTCCTATAATTTTATATCTATCTTTTATGGCTATTGAAAATAAGGCTGAAGTCCGGCATAGACAATTAAGCCATCCTAACCATGTAATTTTGTATAATTTAAAGAAGCGTGGTTTTCTTATAACAAAGAGTAATGTTCTCCTCGTATATTGTCTCTTGATTGTTCTATTTGTAAATTAGGAAAAAGTGAAACCTTACCTTTTCCTAATTATGATGGTTATTCTAATGCCTATTTTGATATTAAACATAGCGATGTTTGGGGAATTTCTCCTATCATTTCACATGCACAATATAAATTTTTTATGACATTCATTGATGACTATAACATAACCGTTTCACATGGATATTTTTTTGTGTACTAAAGTTAAGGTGTTTACTATTTTCAAAAATTTTGTGGCATATATTGAGACATAATTTACCTTCTACATTAAGATTTTACAATTTGATAATGGTGGAGAATATGTATCACATGAAATTCAAGAATTCTTGCAACATAAAGGAATTGTATCTCAACAAACTTGTCCTTATACCCCTCAACATATTAAGGTTATTGTAAGAAAAAAATTTGTCACATGTTGGATATGGTTTGAACATTGCTTTTACAATCTTCAATGTTATCTAAATTTGGGGTTGAAACTTTGTCAACTGTAATGTATCTTATAAATCGTTTACCTTCTCAACAATTGAGTTTTGATTTTCCTTATTATCGTTTGTTTGGTGTATATCATGATTATCACATGCTACACACATTTGGTTGTGTTTGTTTTGTTCACTTGTCACCACATAAGTGCAACAAACTTACAGCCCAATCGGTTAGATGTGCTTTCATGGCTTATAGAACTACTCAAAAGGGATTTTTGTATTATGATGTTGTTTTTTATCGTTTTCATATTTTTAGAAATGTAATTTTCTTTGAGCATGAGTACTATTTTCAACATCATGTTTCCTCTTCTAACACAGTGCTCCTTCCTCACTTTGATGATATCTCTCCACTGCCTCAGCAGTTGCAAAAGCATTGTCTATCAACGACGATGACCCCCTCCTCCATTATCATCATCACAAAACCTTCCCGACCTTGATCCATCGCCTACTCCAATGGTTCTTTGCATAATCTTCTAGTACCATTAAGCCTTTTGATAAGTATGGCTACTTTGCTAATTTTAATAATGTTGTTCCTACTTCTTGCTCTCAAGCAATTAAACATGCATGTTGAGTGAAAGCTATGCAAGAAGAACTTCAGGCTCTCCAGGAGGACCATACCTGGGACATTGTTCCATGTTCTAATGAAGTTAAGGCAATTGGTTGTAAATGGGTATATTCCATCAAGCTATAGTCTGATGGGTCACTTGATAAATATAAAGCAAAGTTGATGGCACTCAGCAATCAACAAGAATATGAAGTAAATTATGAAGAGACATTTGCACCTGTGGCAAAGATGACAATAATACAACTTTTTCTAGCTATTGTTGCTTCTAATGCAACAAATGGATGCTAAGAATGCTTTTTTACATAAGGATCTTAAAGGAAAAATTTATATGACTCCACCATCAGGTTTATTTTCTACACATTCGTTTGATGTTTGTAAGCTAAAGCAATCTCTCTATGACTTAAAACAGGCTCCATGTGCTTGGTTTAACAAGTTACACTTCACGTTTATCAATTTCTTATTTATCCAAAGTCAATATGATTCCCCTTTGTTTCTTTGCAAGCCTCCTAAAGGCATTTTCATGCTTCTTGTCTATATTAATGATATTATTGTTATTGGGGTTGATTCTGAATTGATTTCTAAGCTTCATATGCACCTTCAAAATTCTTTTCATATGAAAGATTTAGGTCCTTTACAATATTTTTTGGGTTTTGAGGTGTACTCTACTTCAGTTAGTATTTTCTTACACCAGCATAAATATCTTAATGAATTGATTGCTTTGGTTGGTCTACAAGATGGTCGTTCAGTAGATACTCCCTTAAAGGTGAATGTTAAATATCATAATGATGAGGGTGAGTTTCTCTCTAACCCTTCTTTATATAGACAACTTGTGGGAAATTTAAATTATCTGACTATTACTAGGCTTGATATTTCCTTTGTCATTCAACAAGTTAGTCAATTTATGCAAGAACCTTGACATCTCCATTTGGCAACTGTTCAACACATTATTCGCTATTTGAAAAGCACCTCATCCCCAAGTCTAGATTTTCCCTGTAAACCCTCATATTCACCCAATTGCATATAGTGATGCTGATTGGGATGGTTGTTCTGATACTAGACTTCTAATATTGGTTGGTGCAAGTTTCTTAGAACCTCTCTTATTTCTTGAAAAAACAAGAGGCAAGATTAGGTGTCCAAGTCCTCCACTGATTCTGAATATAGAGTTATGTCCTTTGCATGTTTTGAAATTATTTGGCTTTGTGGATTGTTAAGAGAGCCTGGGTTTCCTCAGCTTGATCCTACTCTACTCTATGTAGATAACACTAGTTCTATTCAAATTGTAACTAATCCAGTGTTTCATGAACGTACGAAACATATTGAAATGGACTATTATTTTACTCGTGGAGCATATGATGCTCATGTCATTTCTCTTCCACATATTACCTCTAATATCTATATTGCTAATGTGTTTACTAAGGCTCTTTTCAAACATCAACATAACTTCCTTGTTGACAAATTGATGCTTGTTGATCACCCAGCATCAATTTGAGGGGGGATATGTGCATGTAATTTGTGCACATATACATGCTTAGGATAGAATATTAGTAATTAATTCACTAGCTGTATGCAAGGCTAATTAGTTGTATATTATAAATTAATGCACAAAATAGGTTGTACAAAAATTATATTTAAGAGAATGAATATAAAGAGAAAGGATTCATCCAATTGACTCAAAACTTGACAACGACGTCATTTTTAAAAAGCTATAAAGTGTTATTGATACTTTTTAAGAGTTAAAAGATATATTGATAATATGTTAAACTATAAACTTCAAAACAATGTCATTTTTATGTGTATAAATAAGGTTTTTAACAACATCTTGACGGTAGAGGAGACGGATGATATGTTAACTAAAATAAAGGAATGGTATTTGACAAGTTTTAAAAATAAAAAACTAACATGAGAGTTTGTTAAACTTCAAGAGTGTCTTACAAATTTAACCCACTATTTTGTGTAGACCATTAAACCTCTTAATTTTATATTGACGTAATAACATTTCTAATTTGTCTTTAGAAAAATAAACTTAAAAATAGTTAAAAATTAGTTAGTAATCTCCATTAAATTTTTATACCTTTCTATCCCCTTTTAATCCTAACTATTCTTCAATATTTTGTTTATATTGAAATAGTTAGAATAATATTTATCTCAATAATTATTGGGGATTAATAATACTTACATATTTTAAGTTTGTTAGGATTCTTCTATTATATTAGGAAAATAGTATGGAGAAACCTAACGTTGAATGATATAATTGTTATACTCAAATGAATGCAGAGACAAAGGCAGTGCTTAAAGGGCTTCTCATATATGAGATAACGATGATGATGACAATGGCGGTCATACTCTCTTAATAGTTATTGCAACTAGTAAAACAATAAGCTATCTTTCATGGTTCCTTAATATTGGATGTACTAACCATATGTGTTATGAAAAAGGAGTTGTTTGCAGATTTTGATGAAGCCTTCCATAGTAAAGTTAAAATATGTTGTGATAGCACTGTTTCGGTATGAAAAATTTGTCAAGTTAAGGTGTATGTTTGGTATAACTAAATTACAAAATTAGGATTGAAGGTATACGTTTGCTCACGACCTTGTTACTAGTGTCACTTCCTCTTCTCTTCATCCTAACTAATACCAGTGAAGGTTTTGCTTTGATACCATTTGTAATGCTTAGTCGAGCAACTTGTTTTGCATCTGCTCTCTTTCTTTCTCTCCGTCTGTGCTTTTAAAAGTTTGAAGTACAATAAACCACTGTATATGGCGTAAAACTTGCAAGGATGCTAGATTTTGTTTTAAATTGTTTGTGACATGACAGAAGGACCTATTTGATATGCTACCTGTTAGATGCATGTGATACTCTGGGTACATGATTTGAAGATGATAATGTGTTCATGCAAATAATCTGTTGCATTTATTTGCAGATATGACTTTCGTGTAAGAGTAACTCTGGGTCCTGGAGGAGATTTGATGTTGACCTCCAGAAAGCATTTACGTTCGCATTTGCCTACAACACCTATTTTTATGTGACTGATGTCAGGTTATTGATTAGATTATATGGCATGAATTTAATATACTGTATGGGAACAGAACCAAGTACAAGGTCATTAACTTTTGAGTAAGCAGTTAAATATCTGTTTATGTGTGGAACACTGGAAGCTAGTTAGAGTACGATATTTCTAGTTTTAGACGATTTTAAGATGTTGGTCAATTAAGATCATTGTTTGCAAGTGTTTTCAATTCAATGGTTGAAGACATTTAAATAATTGGTTCAAGGGAGGAAGTGGTTGCTGTGCTCCAGTTATAGAATTCCTAAATTACATGGATCAGAAAATATGAACATAAATCATTTATATTTATGTAAAATGGACTTGCTAACAACGTAGATCAATGGATTCGATAGAATCATGTTCTGGGTTTTTTGTTTGATGATAGGTTCTTGATGTTATGCACTATGCCTTCTTAATTGTGTAGTACTATGTTGTTTTTGTCTAGTGAAGTACGGGTAGAAGGACTTGAGACTTTGGATTATTTGGATAACCTGAAGGATAAACAGCGGTTCACCGAACAAGGGGATGCAATAACATTTGAATCAGAAGTCATAGTATTGTAACTCTTCGGGATCCTGTTACCTTCTTCCTTACCCTATTCATATTGATGTTTTTACCAAGCTCTTTATTGTTAAGGTGGATAAAGCATATCTGAGAACACCGACTAAAATTGCTATTCTGGACCATGAAAGGAGGAGAACATTTTTATTGCCAAAAGATGGGCTTCGTGATGCAGGTGAGAGCGTTTCTTGTTCTTGTTCTTGTTTCAGTGTCTCTCATATTCATAGCTTTATTCATTTATGCCTACACATGAATGATTATGTGTACAGATGAAAACTTGGATACAGTAGTAATTATTCACATGAGTATTTTTGTGTTCGGTTGTTTGGAATCCATGGGATAAGAAAGCAAAGGCAATACCTGATATAGGTGATGAAGATTACAAACATATGCTGTGTGTAGAGGTTGCTTGTGTTGAAAAGCCTGTTATTCTGAAGCCTGGTGAAGAATGGAGAGGAAGGCAGGAAGTATCTGCTGTTCCCTTCTAGTTACTGCAGTGGACAACTTGATCCTGAAAAAATAGTTTTTCAAAGCTGCTTACAATAGGCTCTTGTGATGCATGAACTCTGGAGGTACTTCTCCCACACTAACATTTGAATTGAAAAATGAAAGTGACTGGTATTGCTGTTGAAGCAGCAATGTAATAAGTTAACAATAAAATAAATAGTTCATTTGGAAGTTTGAATCAATAAAACATCTGCCTTGCTATGACGTGTAGCTCATCAACTTTCAAGTGTCAAAAGTCTTGCAAAAAATTAAAACTTTACAAGCGATATAGCCTGACGTTCTGCATATGTTTTGGTTTCGTGAATCTTTATGACTAAATTGGCTTGTCTTTCTATGCTCGCATGGATATCTGTTACCCTTTTGGTTATCAGTCGGATATTCTGATTTATTTTTGTTTTATCTAAGTGCTATATAGCCTTATGCTAAGCTTGATAGCTTGAAACAGGTTTTTCTGAGCTTTAACCATTTTAATCAGTTTTATGGAGTACAAACATTGTCATAGTTAGTTTTGTTATAATTTAATGTTTGCGTGAATGGTATCAATGAAAAATGTGGCAGGAGCTCTTCCGTTGCGCATGTTATGCTATAAGTGGATTCCTTGCCAGATTTTTTTAGAGGCATGGTTCAAGATTTGAACATCACAGCTATCTCGCATTTAACTTCTTGATTTTCCACCAAATTGTAAAGGATGGAGGAAGCCAAGAAGGAAAGCATTCTGATCCAGGAAGGTTTGCAGAGATATTAAGAGCATCTGTTCTAGGTTATAGGTTGGCAAGTTTTTTGTCTTTCAATTTGGTACATTTTTGTTTTGTTACTTTAATCTTTAATCTATTGCTTTTGAGGCGGTGTAAAAGATAGTTCCATTGGATGTCGAATGCAGAATTGTTTACTGTCAAGCTTTTCCTTCAGAAGAAAAGGGTTACAATAAGCTCCGGTTCTGCACTATTTGGGACCGTGTCTGCTGATTAGCATATTCTTGAGATTAGGTGGGGCTTAAAAAGATCGACTGAAGCACAGTATTTGACTTTAGATGACATGTTTTTAGCAAATCATGCAAATTAATTATGACTTAGAGCATGCTTTGTCTGCATGTATGAAGATCCATTTTACATTTAGATTTACTATTTTAAGCAAGTTCTACCTAAGAATTACTCCTTTGTGATCATAAAATCACAGGTTCAAATTAGCTTATTTGTAAAATATACAAAAAAAAAGCTGCATATACTATGACCCTCTGAATATCCAAGCAAATACACTAGATAACTTTTAATTATTTGTGCCTAACATTACATGTGAAGACAAATATTAAATATTAGCAAATTCACTTCCAATATTAATCAATTCATGTGACTGAAAAAATTCAGGACAGTATATAATGTAAAATAATCACCACATAGATCAAGCATTCTATGAACTATAGAGGCTCCCCACAAAAAAAAAAAAACAAAAAAAGACTCAAAATCCATCTGCTAGAAAAATTTCAGTTTCCCCTTGATTGTAGCAGCCTTAGCCAGTTCCACACGACACCATGCCTTCTCTTTTCCTGTCAAACCAGCGCATGAATCTGTGGCTCCTAAAGTAACTGCAAAGTAGAGATAGATGGTGCATAGAAATGTCAATAAGGCCAAAGCTGTTAAAAGGAAACGGTGTCTCTCAACAAGTGTTGACCAGCTACCCAATTCATCCCGTGGAAATGGTCTTCGGAACGACGGAGACCTCCGATGGGGGGAAGATAAAACATTATCAAGAACCATTGATAATATGGTAAACTGCCTTGCACACCTGAAAGTTAACGCCAAAGTGTCACAAGTATCAGTACAATGAAGCACTTGAAATGCTTAACATAAGCTGGATAATAGCCAGTCTCTACTTCCAAAGACCAGCTTTGCAAATATGTCATCACATATAACACCAACATGGTTTTCTCAAGGTCCTAACTCTTCAACACTTCTAAGCAATGAAAGGAGAACCGTGTACACATATAGTACACACACTAAGGCTAAGTAAAGTTGGAACATAGTCAGCCTTCTTATCTGTGACTATCCTCCAAGTCACAACTACCCTTGAGCCAAGACCAATTCTAAAAGGAAGGAGCAGCAAGAGATAATAGAAAAGGTTTTCATCTACTTTAAGCAGTGACAGGCACAGTTATTGGTGCATCCCCAATTCAAGAGTTCCATCAAGAATTCAAGCTCACTTATTTCCAGAATAGTAAACTTCATAAAGTTATCTACAAACATACAATCCATCATACAATAAGGAAAATGCAAGTCTGACCATGGAACTAGGTTATGCACATTTACTTTGACATAATTTCTTTAGATGACAAACCAAGTCCATCTTTGCATAAGTTGCAAGTTTGAAGAGATCTGACAAGTACTGAACTCCAATTCTAAAAAACTGGAAATCAAATATAAGGTTCATCGGTTCACACAACTCCCGGCCTTAAAAATTGATGCATTTGATTGGATATTCAGGGGCTGGGCTAGAGTTCATAAACCCTATAAATCAAAGTCTTGAGATTTATATTAAATGAGTAACATAGTCGGAGAAAATGTCTCTGTCGGAAAATATTCATGTCAAATGTTCCTGTCAGTGACCAAAGCAAATAGACTCCATGACTCACATGTTGTAAGATTAAAAAGCAACAGCAGATTTCTTAATGAACTCATAAAACACAACCCTTTCTCTCGATAAAAGAGGAAATGTCTATTATGTTGATATTGATGTAATAAATTCCAGCTTACCAAGCTACGACGACTAAAATTATTGAATTATCACAAACAACAGAAAAGAGAAGTTGAGAAGGAAACTAATAACGGTTAGCTGTAAAAGTGAGGTACAACGACGGCAATCAGCCAAGATCTAAGCAACAAATAGGGGTCCACAAACGAAATATCATCGACTACGCAAAGCAACAATTCGTTGTGAAATGGAATCAAGTTTCAAAATCTGCTCTCCCCTTCCTGAGCAAGATCTAACTTTTGTCACATTTTACTGCGATCTGAATAAAGTCCTGCCCTTTTCCAGGCATTTCCTGGAACGCCCAACACCCAAAGGAAGAGATAAGGCAAATGAACGAAAGTAACGAAATTTCATATTACAACTGAGCAATAATAATAAAGGGAAAGCTCTAATGCACACTAAACAAACCCTCAAACAATTCAAATTGCAGGGTGTCACAAATCCAGGGAAAAAGACGGGATCTAACGAAAGGGTTGCTCAAATCACAAAATGAACAAAATAAATCCAAGGACATTGCAGCGATTTGAAGAAAAACAGAACAGGAACGAGAGAGACTTACGGGTAGAGAAAGGGTATATTAAGAAGAAGAGCTTCCTTCTTCCTCTCTTCTGTTTTTCTTTTAATACTCTTCCCAACTTGAGATATGGGGATTTGGGTATATTATGTTACAAGCTTTTGTGCTTTCTTCGTATGTGAAAAGGTGTCGTCTTCTCCGTAGATATCGGGATCGACGTGAAAGAGCAAGGTACTACAAAGAGACGCATCTAACACTTGGAAGTGCAAGGGAGAGGGACCACACGTAATTGTGTGTGGGTTTGTTTTGGTGAATGTTGGAATTGGACCGGATGGCACTTTATAGTTTATATTATTACATTGAAACGGTACAAGTAACCCTTTTGATGCTCCAAAGGCCTTCTAACGTTTCTATTTATATTATTTTTGTTATATTAATTAGTTAATTTTGATAATTATTTAAAAATATTTTAAATAAAATCAAATTTATATAAATAAAATTTATTTTAATAAATAAATATTAATTTTTAAATTTAACTTACTTATTTTTATAAAATTTTGAATATTTATTAGTGAATATGACATTAGATATTAAAAAAACTAATTTATCTCTAACTTTTATATAGTATTCTACTATTATCATTAATAAGAATATAATTATATTTATATTACAATCAAATATTATAATTTTCGTTTAAACATAACAATAAAAGTATATAAGAAAAATGGAATGGTTCCTAAGTTAAATTTTTTTTATGACTTTACAAAAGATTTGTATGTTAACAAAGTAAAAATAGATTTTGAGGGGGGAAAAAAGTGTTTAGCTAAAGTAAGAGCAAAACAATTGTTATTACATTTCTACTTGAATTGGAATTAATATAGTGTATAATTAAATTGAAGTCATATGCAACTTTGAAGCAGTGGGTTTGATAAACTGTTCAGAAATGTAAATGGCCCGGGCCGGGCCACTCCTAGCCCGGCTGACCCATTTCGACCCGTTGGGTCATTGTTAACCTATGATTGAGACGGGTCATAGGCTGGTCTAGCCAACTCAACTCACCAATTTTTTTTAAAAAGCCTTCTAAAATGATGTCGTTTTGAAAATAACAATTAGCCCACAAGCTGACTCGGGTTAACCTGGGCTAAAATTAAGCTGAGCCAGGCCCTTTTTGATTTCCCTAAACTGTTGCAACTAATTTTCAAACTAAATAAGATGGATTAATAATGTTCTTAAGCATTAAATGTCTAAAATAATGAAGTTATTTACTAATTCGGCTTTTTCTTGTAAGACTATTTTTTTTTATGTTATTAAACAATTTATCGGATCAAGTTTGGATTATATCTTATATTTATTTATATAATGTGTCCTTACATCTATTTATACAAACATCAATAACAACAAAAATTCCGCTAAATGCAAGTTAACTTTTTTTCTAACTAACAAAAAGATCGTTTCTTAATAACCTAAAAAAATATAAATAAATAAATAAATAATGAAAGTAAAAATAAAAAGTAAAAAAACTATTAGGGCTAATAATAATAATAGTACTAGTAATAATAATAATAATAATAATAATAATAATAATAATAATAATAAGTAAGAGATTAATAATAAAATAATAATAATAATAATAATAGTAATAGTAGTATTAGTAAGAAAATAATAAGAAGAATACTAG
>JANVCQ010000005.1:7194774-7208063 GCA_025531925.1 Erythroxylum plowmanianum
TGCGTCATATATATATATATATATATATATATATATGACGCACTTCAATGTTTTTGGAGGTGGCTTTATTTTTGGTTGGCTAGTTATTTCTGTATTGATTAGTTTACTGGTCAAGGTTCAGATACTTTTATTCGATAGAAATTATCTCTTATTGCATCTCGCATCACATTTCTTATCAGGTTGCTTTGTCTTTCTTTCTTTGCTTGCTTGTGAAGGTCCGAGCATTGTTCCTGTCGTGTATAAATAATGCTGGCTACAAGCTTCATCCATATCCTCTAACACATGTATCCAAGCTCTTGAGAATGAAGGTAGGTTCTAAATAATTTATTTGAATATTTTTTGTGTAACTTTAATATTCTCACTTGTAGAAGATGGGATTTACTTTCTTTTAGGAATCTGAAGTAGAACGCCTTTGCAATGTCTGTGGTCTACTGATTACAGATGAAATGGGAACCAAGTTGTTACCCACCAAGCAAACAACTTTCTGTTACCCCAAGGATGGATTTCAAAACTACAATTTTCTTGGCTTGGAACAATTTGAGACGTGAACTGATCCATGTTTTTTCTAGTTGATCGTTTTATTTTGTGTAATACTAGATTACGAGATTTTTCATTTTCCAATGTGTAAGCTTAATTTGAAAACAGAAGTTGAGATTATATTGGACATGTAATTCTGCTGTTTATGAATCCACACGTCCATTTTTTTTGGATTTGTCTGAGGTTTGAAGCTTGATGCAAGTTCAAGAAATGTGGCTTGAGGACTTATTCACTTGAATGTAACCATAGCTCAATTTTTACTTGGAAGTATTATACTAAAAGCAACAAAGAATTAATAGCAAAACTTTGCAGAGAAGTACAAACTCTATCTGGTTTGGTACATTTAAAGTGGACACAGAGTTCTTGCATTCTGAAAATGAAGATATACTACTTGTGCAAGTGGAATCTTGTAACCGTCAGTTAAATTAAAATTCTTCGAGATCATTTACTTCTCACTTTTGTAGAGGTCTAAATTATGTTTTCAGATTGAAATCAACTCCACTTCAACCCAATGTAACTGGATGAACTTAACCTTTTCTTTGAGCAATACATGTTAATCCAGATGTCGAAACATTGCCAGAATGAAGAGATAAGCAAATGGTGAACGCAAACAGCAAACAAATTGCTTGAACCCCAAGATAAAAATAATGCAGAAATTACGAAGTTCCTTCTTAATATACGTTATAAGTTTAGGATTTAGGGTCATTCCCAGTTTCAGCATCCTCAACAATGAGACGCCAGTATAACAGTAGGCAACTCTACATTGCAGACGCATAATTACCAGCCAGGAATCTATGGATTCTTAGCTTTTAACATTTAACAACATTTGAGGAGATATCAATTCTCATAAAAGGGGCTTCACAACTTCCTGATAAGGAGAAACAGCCTCTGATCTAGATTTATAGTTTCCCATGCATGACATTTTCATACTTGTCCGCGAGAGTTTTTCTGCCACCTTTGGAAAATGTAATCAACTACATTATTAACCCTCCAATCATTTGGAAGCTAACTTGAAATAAGCAAAAAGCTTGAACAGCGAAAGCACAAAAATGCCAGGTATTTTGTACATAACAATCAAGAGGGCACTCAACTGTCATAAGAATACGACTGAGAAACATGTTATGAAACTAAAACAGCTGAAATTTGTTGGTATACGTTTTCCTAACCAAAGACTCAGATGGAATCATTGTTCTTTATCATATTTGGAAGAAGTTAAACGCAATTCAGTTTTACCAACATGAAATATTCTTCATTGGCTTATCCAATTATCTATCTAGCGATGAAAAAGATTCAACAAAAGACAGAAAAAAATCGACTATCTATTTTACTATTTTACGTCAAGCAATATGTGGAGTAACTCTCGATATAGCAATCAAAGCAAGACGTGTAGGCGAATCGACTCATCAAGTT
Organism: Erythroxylum plowmanianum; assembly: GCA_025531925.1. Taxonomy (NCBI): domain Eukaryota; kingdom Viridiplantae; phylum Streptophyta; class Magnoliopsida; order Malpighiales; family Erythroxylaceae; genus Erythroxylum; species Erythroxylum plowmanianum. The sequence goes on from JANVCQ010000005.1 coordinate 7,196,722, forward strand.
TCTTAGGATTCACACAAGGAAAAACACTTGCCATTCGTTGGTTATTAGGGGTATCCCAAAAACGTCTAGGTCAAAATATGGCTTTTAAATTCAGTTCTGAATCAATAGATATTGCCTAGGAAGTGATGATGTCATATGCAAAAAAGAAGAAACTTATAGAATGACAGAGGCAAATAGAACTTTTGTACATTTTCGTTAATCCATGAACAGGATCTACATAGACATATAGACTCTTAAAGCCATACATCTTGATCGGAAAAGAGTCGATAGAAAAATTCGTCTAATGAATAACTGATGTAACAGGGTAAATAGTTCGAGAATTCAGCCAGCAAAATAGAGATTGTGTGGTCAAAGTTTCAGTGACAAAAGATTTTTAAAATTAAGTAGACAAGTCATGCTTATTTGATTTTTTTTAGTTTTTATTTTTGATTTTAATTTCTTTCAATTTTTATAAATTATGAAAATTATAAAACATTTTCGCTTTCGTTTCTATTTTTTACAATAGAATTTATTATTAACTAAATATATATTATTTACTATTATTTATTAATAAAAATGTGGGTCTACCGGAAACAGTCTCTCTATTATGTAAGAGTAAGGCTGCGTACTATCAGACCTCCCCAAACTCCGTTTTGTTGCGGGACTTCGAGTGTGATTATATTAATAAGAATTATGAATAATTTAATTTTATAATTAATTTAAATATTAATTTTAAAATAAATTAATTTTAATTTAACAAATAATTAAAAAATATTAAAATATATAAATTTTAAATAAAATTTGGTTTAATAATTAAAATATATTAACAAATAAATATTAATTCATATAAAATTAAATTATTTATGTTAATATCGTACAATAATTTTTATAATAATTTGGTAATGAATATTATATTATATAAAAGATTAAAAATGAATTTATTTATAAAAATGAATTTATTTATAAAAATTAATTTATCTTCAAATCTTATCTAATATATAATTATGATTAGTTATAAAAATATAACTACCTTAATATTAACAACTAAAAAAAAATTAAAATTTAAAATAGAAACTAAAAAATAAAATAAAAACAAAAATCTCTGAAGAGTGTTATTTTTAAATATATTATTTATTATATAATTCAATAAAAATTGAATATTGGACATCATTTAAAATATGTATTAAAAAAGTTTTGATTTCATTTTTATTCTAAAAAAGGTATTAAAAATATATAAAAATTTTAAATCAGTGATTTTTTTCTTAAATATTAATTTAAATTGTTTTGTTTGTGATCAATTTTTTACTTTTTGGTTAGTGAGTTTATTTGTGGATTTTGATTAAATAAAGGAAAAAAATAACAAAAGCTATTTATGATTTAATTCTCTATTCTCCAATTACTTTTCTCTTTTGGGAACAAAAGCTAAGCGGCAACAACAATAGTATAAGAAGGTAAGGTGAGTTTTGATTGACGGAACTAGGTCACCTTCTGATTCTCTCGCTCAGAGACACAAGCGAGGTAACGAATCGGCTTCTCTTACACAGTTAGTTGATATTATCTTCTCGTCGTCGTCGTTTTGATTAGGTTTGTTGTTATTGTTTTGATGACTGGTGTTCATTCTCCTATTATATGTTTTGTTCACAATTTATTAGCTAAGAATCGTCAAAGTTGTTCAAATACTGTTTTTGCTTTTCACTGTATGTTAAATTTCTTTGTTGATTCCAGATGTAGAAATTGCTTTTCTTGGTTGCGATTGAGCTAGGGCAATCTTCTTCCTGTCGCTTTTTTTTTCCCCCTTCTTCCGGGAGTGGATTCTAAAGAACTTTAGTTGTAGGTCAATAAAGTCGAGTTTTGTGTGTTTGAGTTGTTTTATGTAGTGGGTGTAGAAGAAAGCATATAATTTTCTAATTATGCTTCTGGGTTCTGATATGGACCTTGAGTTGTTTTCCTTTTCTTGTTCGGACGTGGTAAATATGCCTTCTTAAAGTCTTCTAAATCTGTTGGCTTGAAAATTATTCTTTGTTTGATTGATGTTGTTGGTTAATTGTGGTTGGATTTCATTGCCCCTCACTTCCTCATCGATTTATTTTGGCTGTATACCACAATATCAACGTCACTTGCTGTCCTCAGACTGTTATGAACTTCCAATTTTCATATTCTGCGAGCATCCTTTTTTTCCTGTCATTTTTGTTTGGCTAATTTGGTTTTTTATCTGGTATTTTATGCATATACCCCAAGTTCCTAGTCTTATATGGGGACTCAAATGTATGTACTTAATGCAGGGAAGTTTAGCAATTGTTTTTGAGCTGTTATCTCTGAAGGGGTGGCCTAGAGTGAAGGTCCAAGTGAAAAATCGTTCATATTCTGTTCTTGGTTTCTGGAACCATCCAGAACACTATGACAATCCATGCAAGATTGCGGCTTATTTCATACTCCCAGGAGCTTGTTGACGGAAAGCCACTCCTGGTGTCTTCAAATTGCAATCCTATTAAAGGTTCAAAGTTTGAGCCTGCTGGGCATGCTTTCCATTCTGCTGCTCTGAAACTCCTTGGCTGCGAGGAGGAGATTGCCAGTGGGGAAGATCAGAAAGTTTCTAATGATAAGGAACAGTCGTATATTCCATCATATGAATCCTATAGAAGCAAAGGTAAAAAGAAATCTGGTAGTGGGGACAAGGAACAAGATCATTATGCATTGTTAGGTTTGGGTCATTTGAGATACCTTGCTACAGAGGAACAAATACGGAAAAGCTACCGTGAAGTTGCATTAAAGTATCACCCTGACAAACAGGCTGTGATTCTTCTTGCGGAGGAAACTGAGGCTGCAAAACAAGCCAAGAAGGATGAGATAGAGACTCACTTTAAGGCTATTCAAGAAGCATACGAGGTGTTGATAGATCCTGTTAAGAGAAGGATTTATGACTCCTCAGACGAGTTTGATGATGAAATTCCTAGTGATTGTGCTCCTCAGGACTTCTTCAAGGTGTTTGGTCCTGCCTTTTTGAGAAATGGGCGGTGGTCAGCCAGCCAGCCAATCCCATCTTTAGGCGATGACAGCACTCCTTTAGCTGAAGTTGATAACTTCTATAACTTTTGGTATAGTTTTAAGAGCTGGAGAGAGTTCCCACATGCTGATGAGTTTGATCTTGAACAAGCTGAATCTCGTGATCATAGGAGGTGGATGGAAAGACAGAACGCGAAACTGACAGAAAAAGCTAGGAAGGAAGAGTATGCTAGGATACGTACACTTGTTGACAATGCATACAAAAGAGATCCAAGAATATTAAGGAGGAAAGAAGAAGAGAAAGCTGAGAAACAGAGAAAGAAGGAAGCTAAGTTTTTGGCAAAGAAGTTGCAGGAGGAAGAAGCTGCAAGAGCTGCTGAAGAGGAGAGACATAGGAAAGAGGAAGAGGAAAAACGTGCTGCAGAAGCTGCTTTGCAGCAAAAGAAAGTTAGAGAGAAAGAGAAGAAACTTCTCCGCAAAGAGCGGACTCGTCTTCGAACACTATCAGTTCCTGTGTTATCTAAGCATTTGCTTGATCTTCATGAGGATGATGTGGAGAAACTCTGCATGAGATTGGATACTGAGCAACTTAGGATTATTTGTGATAAGATAGAAGGAAAAGAAGTAGTAGATCAAGCAAAAGTTCTTAGGGATGCATGTGATTGTGATCATATTTCAGAGAGCAACCAAGAACATCAAGAACATGAGCGGGCCAAAGTAAAACAGAATGGGTTGTTGCAGTCAAATGGAAGTGTCTCGGTTAGCGGTTCTGGAAAGAAAGAGAAGCCATGGGGCAGGGAGGAAATTGAGCTTTTGAGGAAAGGAATGCAGAAGTATCCAAAAGGAACATCTCGTAGATGGGAGGTTATTTCAGACTACATTGGTACTGAAAGATCTGTTGAAGAAATTCTAAAGGCAACCAAAACTGTGCTCCTTCAAAAGCCTGATAGTGCAAAAGCTTTTGATTCGTTTCTTGAGAAGAGGAAACCCAGTCAAGAGATTGCATCTCCACTTTCAACAAGAGAGGAAATCCAAGGAGAATCAACTCATCGGGGGGCCAAGGGCAGTGTTTTGAAGGTGGATAAATCGGAAGACTCTTCAGGTAAAACTCCAAATAAAAATGCTGACGAAGCGGCTACTAATTCAAGTTCAGAGCAAGATGTATGGTCTGCTGTGCAAGAGAAAGCACTTGTTCAGGCACTGAAAACCTTTCCCAAGGAAACCAGTCAACGTTGGGAGAGGGTTGCTGCAGCTGTTCCTGGGAAGACTGTTAACCAGTGCAAGAAAAAGTTTGCTCTGCTTAAGGAGAACTTTCGGAACAAGAAAAGTTCGGTTTAGTCTGTTGGATTGCCTACCTTTCATAGATTTGGCGAGGGTAGTATTTATGTTTTTAAGCCAATTTACTTTCTTTTTCCTCTCTCAAGAAGCAATGGCGGGAGCAGTATGTGAGAAGAGATTTATGTAGCTAGTTGGATGAGTAAATTTACAAGGCCTCTTGATTTGGAGGTTTGATGCGTTTTGCAAGGAATATACGTAGGATACTTTCTCGGATCATGCTTTATGTTGTAGAGCTTTTGCCATACTAGGAACTACAAATGACTTGGAATATGACAGCTGATATTTCTTTTGTACGAGAAAGCAAAGTGAAAAGTGCTATAATTATTGCTTTTACAGTTTACTCCTGGGATTTTGCACATGAAACAATGTATATCTGGAAACTCACTGAATTTGCTAATAAGTTTGCATTTGACTGAAGGTTTGTTTGGAGAGAAATAGTAAAAAAACAAAGAACCAAACGGTGAGGGGGGTTTTTGGGGGACAGAGTGTGTACCAACTTTGTCCCATTAAATTCAAGATATCCATTTATGTAGGTTCTATATAAATGAATGATTTGGATTTAATGGGATAGAGTTGGTACACAATTTTAGGGACGGAGGATTTTATGCCGGGTTTTTGGTGCTATTTTTGTTTTTGTTTTTAATTTTAATTTTCTGTTTTTTAAATAAAAAGTTATTTGGTGGTATAGTTACATTTTTATTATTGATGATAATTATATATTTGATAAAATTTAAAGATAATTTATTTCTAATTAATTAAATTTATTTTAACCTTTTATATAATTTTTATTAATAAATTATCAACTAAATTATTTTATTTTTTAAATAAATAATTTAAAATTTTATTTTATTTAAAAATTAAATAAAAGTTAAAAATTTTATTTGAAATTTATATATTTTAAAGATATTCTAAAATTAATTCTATTCATTAATAATTATTTAATTAATTTAATTAAATTATAAAAATTAAATTATTGATAATTTTTATTAATAATTAATATAAATTAATTAAATATATAATATAATATTAAATTAAATTATTCATAATTCTTATTAATAATTAATATATTAAATAATTAAATAATATATTTAGTTGATACTACACTAGATTATGAAAAAACAAAAATAGAAAAAACTTCCTTTTTGTAGTTTTTATAATTTTGAAAATTGAAAAAAATCAAAATTAAAAAATTAAAAATTCAAATAAACAATTGTTAAATAAATTTAAAAATAAAAATAAAAACTAAAAATTAAAAACAAAAATAGAAAAAAAAAAACCCTAGTAATTAACTATAGTCAAATGCAAACTTAGTAAGTAGTACACTCGGTAATTAGTAGGCGATGCTTTATGATTACGATGTTTTGTGTTAAGGGTACTTATTATGTTTTTGGTTAACCAAACTCCGTCAATCCATAAGTCTCCACGCATTGCCATTGTAACTTGGTTATCAAAATATTTTCTTTCAGAATAATTACACTATTTTTATTTTCTTATTCAAGATTGCAGCACAACGGTATTCTTTTGTGAGTAAAAATGTTTCAACATGTATTAAACTTTTAAAATAGACATTTTAAAACAAATTTTAGTTCTTCAAATTGTTTATTTTTTGTTTGTATTAAATATGAAAATAATTCTTGCAAGTTATTATATTAAATAAATATATATTTGAGTAAACAAAATTATGGACAAAGAGGGAGCCAACAAATATTAACACTATTTCCTTTAATATTTATAGTGTAAAATATAATCAATAGAATTATATCAGATAATAAAGTACCATTAAATTTAAAATAAATTATTTTAAATATTATAATTTTAACAATTTATTAAATATGTTATAATTTGTTTTAAACATTAAATATCACAAATATTATGTTCATTCTAATATTTAATTTGATACCAGTAACAATTAATATAGTAAAAGACAATTTAAGAAAATTTAAACAAATTCTTTAACCCAATTGAAAATATTTGGTTTTGAGTTTCTTTTTAAATCATTTAGCTTAGGGTTTCCATGTAAAAGCTACATATGGGTTTTGAATATTTGACATTGGAGAACACTACGTACAATTGATGACCCTCCCTCGACCTTTGCAAAGCCGGAAGCTTTATGCACTAGAGTTTGCTCTTATCCTGTTGATTTGTTAATCATTATGTGCATTAGGATACCTTAGAAGAAAGTAACTCCAAAGCATGTTTATCTCCTTTACATCTTAGAACACATTTATCATTTTTTTTCTATCTTGCAGCTGCTTTACCTCTTTTTGGGATAATGTTACGATTAATTATCATTACGAATTTATAAATTTAAGGTTACGGTTAAAACGTGTAATGCAAGTTCAACTATTAGAAACTCTCATCTTCCAATGGTGCTTTTAAAACTAAGTTGCTGTAGTTAAAACATGGGTCTCCTCAACGTTGTGTTGTTGCCTCGTAAGTGTATAACTTTTTCTTAGTACTAAATAGAGAGGGAATTGGTACATTTTAATGTTAAGAGGTTTCATATGTACGTGGGATTTAGGAGATTTTTACTTATTCATATGGATTCTTTTTGTTAAGTTGTATGTTATGATAGTTTGGACATTATTTGTAATTGGACATCTTTGATTTTTTGAGGAATAAAATTATGATAAGTATTCTACCTTATGTGGGATTTTTTGAATATGAAGTTTATTTGGGATAAAAATCCTAGTCATAATAGGATTTAATTGAAATCAAATTACCATATCTTGACTAAGATAAGAAGTAAAGTTTTGGTGATTTTTGGTTACTTATTTGACAGCTTATTTTAGGGATAATGGCTAAGGCAACTGATTTTTTGGTGATTTTATCCATAGTGGACAATTGATTTTATCTGCCTATAGTGTGATTTTTCAAGGTTGATTTGTGTGGAAAAAACGACTACAATATAGTGACTTGGCAGCTGGAATTTTTTGCATGATAAACTATTTTTGTGAGCTAATTTTTGGGTGATTTTGACCAGATTTGTTGTGCATTTTTCTCCAAGGGTCTTTGTGGGCTATCGCATGTTGTGTTTTTGGTGAAATATTTTCTATATGTCTTGGAGGTATTGCAGCTTTTGTGTTTATGATATTTCAGTGATGATGCATTTGTTGTTTTGTTGAGTTTTTGTGGCTGCGTTTTTGTTGATTTAGGGTTGTTGGTTTGATTGATGATTTGAAGCTATCCAGATGTTGTTTTTATGTGAAAAACGTTCAGTATAGGCGTGGTGGTGCAGCTATATTTTTGGTGATATTTCTGTGATGAAACGTTTGTTCGATTGATACTATTTTGATGATGTGTTCGTGGATTGATCGTGATTTTTCTCAATAGTTCACATCAGAAATTGTTCTACCACTTCCCACACTTTCGGTTGGTGAAGCTACATATTTAGGGAAGTGTTTTTATCTCAAGTTTTTTTTTTGGTTTATGTCTTTGTTGTTTCAATCACTAGGGTTGTTTAATTCTTATCTTTATTGTTAAACATTGTTGAGAAAATCCTCTGTTGAGGTTAGCACGAAGTGGTAGTGTTATTGGGTGTGAATTACTTTCATAGGTTGTGAGGATGAGGGATAATATCAATAGTTGAGTGAGTCAGCTCTATAATGCCTTGAGTAAAACTATTGTTGTTTTATGGTGAAAGATATTAAGCTGAGTGAGGGCCCCGTAGATATAGGCAAAGTGTGTCGAATTGCATTAACAAATTTTGAGTATTTATTTGTTTATTTTGTTTTTAATTTTTCAATTTTTGTTTATGCTAGAAAATATACAGTCACTGAATTAGTTACTTTATATCAAACAACCACAGATACAGTTCAAAGCAACTGCAGCTAAACTAGATTTTTGTGAATCTACATCTTTTTGTATTTTTCAATTGGTATCATAGCGGGTCACCGAATCAAAACTTGGTACGTCAAGTTAGTGCAGATCCGTGTTTCACAATTATGGCTATAAGAGAAGGGGCATTAATCATCAGTCTACCATTTTTAGATAGTTTAAATTATCCTTCTTGGAAATCACGGATGAGAGTATTCATTCAGGCATAAGGAACAAAAGCATGGAACTCGATTTTAAATGGTTGGACACATCCAGTGGCCAGGGACGGATCCAGAAATTTTTTTGAGTGGAGGCAAAATAATAATAAAATTTTATGGGATCAAAATTTAAAATAATAATATTATTATATAAAATCTTTTAGAGGCAATGGGGGCAAGTGCCCCTACTTGCCTTCAATGTGCATCTGTCCCTGCTAGTGGTGACTGATGAAAAGGGAGAAGCATTGCTTAAAGATGCATTGAGTGGACAAGGGCTGTAGAAGAGAGAGCTCTTAAAAATTCTCAAGCCCTGCATGCCATATTCAGTGCAGTTGATAAAGGTCACTTTGTTATGATATCAGCTTGTGAATCAGTGAAAGAAGCGTGGGACATTTTGCAATCTATATATGAGGGATCGAAATATGTGATAACATCAAAACTTCAGATGTTGGCTGTGAGATTTGAAGAGCTAAGGATGGATGAAAGTGAAATTATTAGAGACTTCCTTGAGAGACTGCGTGAAATAGCAAACCAAGTACATTAATTTGGGAAGAAGTATTCGAATCTGAAACTTGTTAAGAAGACATTGAGATCACTGCCTTCGAGATTTATATCAAAAATTGTAGCCATCAAAGAAGCCCACGATATCACTGAATTGTCTTTGGATAAAATAATTGAGATTTTTACCAACTTTGAAATGAATTTGTTGATAGATGAATGAGAGAAGAACAGAGGATTGACATTGTAAGATGAGGTTGGAAAAGCCAGGAATGACTTAGGAGATGAATCCGATAAGAATGAGGATATGAAGTTACTGATAAGAAATTTCAGCAAGTGGTTAAAGAAAGTGAAAAAGGATAGATCCAATTTTACGCAAAGCGATGAGAGTTTATCAAACAACAACTTTACACAACAAGCTAAAACTCAAAAGGGTGAAAGAAAAGTGAAGAAAATTCAATGTCATGAATGTCAAGGCTTCGGATATGTGCAAGCGGAATGTGGGAATACTTTGAAGAAGAGTAAAGGGAAGTCCTATACTAGCATTTAGAGCAAGAATGAATCCAATAGTGAGTATGGTAGTGAAGAGGAATTTGTGAGTAATGCTGCGTTAGTTGCTTTATGTAGCAAAAGTTCAGTTGCTTGCTTAATAGTAACTAAAAAGGAAGAAATTGATGATGAAACCGTGGATAAATCAGGCCAAAATTTTGAAAAAAAATGTAGATGAATCAGTCCAAAGTTTAATTTCAGATCACGACAATGATTTAGAGTACAAAAGTGAGGATATTTACAAAGCCTATGTGTTAATGTATGCAAAATGGGTGCAAACATGTAAAAAGAATGAAAAGCTAAAGAAGGAAAACTCTTCTATGAAAAACATCATTCAAGATTTAGAAAAGACAATAGATGAGCTAGATGAAACAAAGTTGAAGCTAGTTAGTACGAAAAAGGGAATAAATATGTTAAATGGAAGTACCAAAAAGCTAGAAAAGTTGCTAGAAATTGATAAGATTAAAGGAGACCTTCAAGGTATTGGTTATAAAAGCAAATGTTCTAAGTCGAATGATGAGAAAAATTGTGCAACCAGATCTTTCCAAGGAGAAACATCGAGGAAGGAATGAAAATTCATACCTACATGTCATTTTTATAGGGTAATCGAGCACATAAAGCTGAATTTTTATAAGCTGCAACAAATGATATTTCAACGGGGTCAAAACTGAAAATCTAGACATTCTCCATTAAATTTCCAACAATAGCCCAAGTTACCAAAATATACTTGGGTTAGAAGGGTCAATTACATACACAAAGACGTAGTGAAGAAAAAAATAAGAAATTGTCCAGATTCACAATTAATTGCTATTGTTAAAGAAATTGGTCAGACAGAGGATTTATTAGTTGCTTCTGAGGGAGAAACCAACCAGATATCTGATGACAAAGTTAATGTGATGAGGAATAAACCAGGTTTGAATTTCTTCGAGGGGCATAGGGATTGTGTGCTTTAGATTTTTGAAGTATATTTTGATGTTGTTTCTAAAAAAAGGTTTGAAGGAGTTAACATCTAGACTTTTTGAGTTTTTATTTATTGGTTTTCTAAGGTTCGGTTGATTGGTGTGTGTCTGGATTTTACTTACTTGTTGAATAATACATCTGATGCGAGAATGAGGCTCTACTTGATGATTTAAGAGTTTTGCTTTCGGATTTTGATTTATTGAGTTATGTCGAGAAAATATTGATTCGAGTTTTCTATGATTCAAGTTTTTCAAGTTTTATCTTGATTTCTCTATATCGTGGGCTTTATGAATTTAGGAATTTGCGTTTATATGGTTTATGTGAGGAGGAGATTGATTAAGTTTGGTTATGATTCATTGAATGCATTTTTGGGGTTTGTGAATTTAATTAGTTGTATGCAGATGACTTTCATGTAAGCAATGGTATGTTAGCTAGTGTTTTGACTGATAGTGAATTGTAATCTTGGCGTACTTATGATTTTTCCATCGCACCTATTGCTCATTTTTATGCTTCTTTATTCGCTGAGAGTGAGCATATTGAACGCATTCTTTGTTTTGGCATTGTTTTGTCCCAAGGGGGAGATATATGATTGTTTATTTTCATTTGATATGCCTGTTTAATTCATATGGAGATTTCAAAGTATCTCTATGACTATTAGTCTTACCTTTTGTCCCAAGGGAGAGAATTGATGAGGACGTGGCTGTCACTGTTGTGTTTACTTGGAGAATTATTCAGATAATTGCCAAGTGCTTATTTGGAAGTTATATGGAACCTCACGTTTGATTAAGGGGAAGTTCCCATGTAGTATTTGTGAACTTGATGATTATGCGTCCAATTATCTTCTTTAGGGAGAGTTTCAATATGTGACAAATAATGCCAAAAAGGGAGAGATTGTTAAGTTCTGTGTAACGCCCCATATTAGGGGTTAGAATATTAAGGAATTTCAATGCATGGTATGCTTGGCATAATTGAGTTTTTGCT
>JANVCQ010000005.1:7227646-7240019 GCA_025531925.1 Erythroxylum plowmanianum
TTGCATTTTATTGTTAACAGTGAGTCTCCCGTAATAAATTTCACCGCACACAAGTCTGTCACTTCTGGCTTTGGCCTTTATACGGTTTTTGCATGTATTGTCCTGAAACATTGAGAATATTGAGTAAACTGTTAATCAACATCAAAGAGGAGCGTCAACCCTGAAGAGGGCATATTCCTAGTGATTGACTAGTCCGTTGCCACCTCGAAACATTGAGAATCTTCAGCAAGTGCATGGCACTTGAACATACAATTTCTGTTTTCGTTAGAAAGGCCTAACTCACCCCAAAAGTTAGCTTATGAGGAGGAGTTTTGCACATTATTATAAATTATTGAATATTTTCATAGTTGTTCGATGTGGGATTCCTGACACATCCCCTTTCAATCTAGAGTTGACATCTGATGAACATATTAGACAAAAGGACATAACTAGGCATTGTCCCAAATTATTGTGATAAACTAGCTCTGATACTATGTTAGAAGACCTAACTCACCCCCAAAAGCTAGCTCAAGAGGGGAAGGTTTGCACATTATTATAAATTGTTAAATACTCTCGTAATTATTCGACGTGGGATTCCCGACAGCTTTCAGGCATTAATAGAATTTCTGAAATATCTTCTCCCGCAGGCAAGGCCCCTATTGAAGGAAAGAAACTATCCAGGCTTAATTGATCCCAGGATATTGGACTCCCATGATGTGCATCAACTATTTTGGATGGTTAGAGTGGCAGAAAAATGTCTCAGCAAGGACCCCCATAAGAGACTAACCATGGATAAAGTAAGCCCTCTAGACCATTGTTTCAGTTTGGATATTTCAACACAAAAGCATGTGAAAAGCTAACTCTAAAGCACCTAATTAAAGTCCAATATTATATGCAGGTGGTTTATGCCTTGGATTACCTAATTGAAAACAACAAATCACAGAGTATCAGTGAGTTGTCTCCAGTACAATCCGATTCATTTAGCAGCACACGAGAGTCTTGCGAATCCATAGAAGACGACACAAGCTATACTGAAGAAAATGTATCCTCAAATAGCATGGATGTGATGAATGTAAGACTCCCACCATCGCCTCCAATGCCTACCATCTCCTCAAGAAGATCATCGGCAACATACGAACGTTCCTCCTCAAGTAGAGGTAATAACTCGGAAACTGAAGGCAGGAAAGAAACATCATATAGTAGAAGTTCACTGCTTTATAGCGAGATGATCATCTAGGTGCGTCATGTTCATGGTCTGACTTCCGTGAGTTCTTTAGTGCCAGTCATCAATTTGTTACTCCTAATACTTCCACTGAACAGAGTTGAAAGAGCATTCTTTCACTTCATGATTTTAAAAAAGTTGTACGCTATATCCCGTATGCTCCCTGAACAGTTTCAAACAAGAAAAGGGCTATTTGCAGGAGCTGGATGATCAAAAATCCAATCCATGTTTGCGTTTCTATGAAGTTATAAAAGCATTTTGATTTGATCCTCTACTACTGCAAGAATAATAGTACGAATATAAGAAGAAAATTTGACTTTTTTCCCATAGTTTGTTTTTGATGAGCATTTAAATTTTTGGAAAGATGAGATATTAATTAGCATGTGACCTTGCTTTATCCAACATTTCTTTCTTCTAGCAGAATGTTATATTGTCTAGCACGTGATTATGCCTTACCCAATATTCTTCTCTGGATACTTTTTATTGGACATGATGAAATATTGACTAGCATGTGACCTTATTCCACATCCTTTTCTACGAAAGTTTTGAATAATTTCTTATTTTAATTCTCTTTGATTTCTTTCATATTTTGTCTAGAAGTCTTTTTAAGATAAATTATAGTTTTCTATTTCTTTTAGAAGTCTTCCTACGATAAATTCATCTTAAGATGAACTAGTATTTGTGTAAACCTATTTAAACTTCTTTTGAGAGAGATTAACATAACTCTCTATCAATAAAATTTATTTTCTCTTTGAGAAATTTATTCTACAATTCTTCGATTGGAATTGTGTTTATGTATCTTTGGTCACTACATGATGTTCGGAGAAGAATCAAAGAACATAGCACAACTATTCACAATATTGAGCAGTAGTTGGCTACAATCATGGGACAACTATAGATATTAATTCGAGGTGACAATAACCAAAGATCTAGGGAAATAGCTAACAGGGAAGTTACCCTTCATGACCTCAAATTCTAACACCTTTTATGAGAACTGATGGTTCCAACGATGATGAGGAAACTAGCCTAAGAGGAGATTATCGTAAATTAAATGGGGAAGATTGTGAATATCCCGAGAGAGAAGAAGATGGTTTTGTTGGAGTTATTAGGAGATTAGTGATTTCTAAAATGGAACATAAAGATTACAATGAGACTAATTGTTTCACACTAGAGGCATGGTATAAAGAAAATTTTGTGAGTTATCATTAATGGCGGTAGCCAAGAGACTATCATTAATAAATCGATGGTCAAAAAGCTGAAGTTATTGATCAAGCCTCATCCTGAACCCTACATTATCGTATGGATTACTGTTGTTGGTGATATCCGCATCATGAAAAGGTGTAAGGTGCCAGTCTCTATTGGTGAATACTCAAATGAGCATTAATGTAATGTTATTGATATGGATGTATGCCAATTTTTTTTTGGTAGATTATTGCAATATGATGTTGATACATATCACTCAGCAAGGGAGAATATTTATTGATGTGTGAAGAATGATGTGAAGTATAAGTCAGTACCCATATGTGAAAAGAGAGTGGTGAAACCTAATGGGATAAAGAAGCTATTGTTAGAATTAGAAAATAATATGGGAAGTTTTATAAGTGAGATGAAAGAAATGAGGAAGGTACATTTGTTAATAGCAAAAGGGGAAAAAAGTGGTTAAAAAAATATGAGATTCCTTAAAAGTTTAACAAATTTTATAAGAATATGGGGATGTAATACCCGATTACCTACCTAATGGATTACCTAGATGTCGAACACCACATTGATTTGGTTCCTAAGGGTAGTTTACTTAATTTACCTTACAACCATATGAGTCTATAAGAGAATGAGATCTTGAGGGAAAATGTAAATGAGTTGATTAAGAAAGGCATAATAGAGAGAGAATGAGCCCATGTGGCGATTCCTTCTTTACTTACACCTAGGAAAGATGGTATTTAAACGATGTGTGTAGATAATCGAGCCTTTAGTAAGATTACGATTGGGTATAAATTTCTTATTCCAAGGTTACATGATATGTTATATGTTATTTCCATTAAGTGGGGAAGTGATCTTTTCTAAGATTGATCTCAAGAATGATTACCATTAAATTCGAATTAGGCTTGGGAAGAGTGGAAAACTATGTTTAAGACAAGAGATGGGTAATGTCAATGGTTATTGATGCCTTTAGAGTATGAGCCCATGTGGTGATTCCTTCTTTACTTACACCTAGGAAAGATGGTATTTAAACGATGTGTGTGGATAATTGAGCCTTTAGTAAGATTACGATTGGGTATAAATTTCTTATTCCAAGGTTACTTGATATGTTATATGTTATTTCAATTAAATGGGGAAGTGATATTTTCTAATATTGATCTCAAGAATGATTACCATTAAATTCGAATTAGGTTTGGGAAGAGTGGAAAACTACGTTTAAGACTAGAGATGGGTAATGTCAATGGTTATTGATTCCTTTTGGGAATGGTTATTGATTCCTTTTGGGTTAACCAATACTCCTAGCACTTTTATGAGGTTGATGAATCAAATGATTAAGCCTCTTTTAGGTAAGTCTACAATTGTGTCCTTTGATGATATAATTATCTATAATAAGTAGAAAAAGGAGCATTTAAATCACTTGTGCAGTGTGTTTGGTGTCTTAAAGGAAATCAAAATCAATTGAGAATGAAGATGCATACTAAATGGTTATCTTTTAATAACAAGTTCCCATATAAATGGATGCACAAAAAGGGAAAGAATGACATGGTTATTAATGCATTAAGTAGAAGGTTGGCTATAGTGAAGACCTTGAGTATGGGGGTTGATGGTCTTGAGTATTTAAAGGAGTTATATGGGAGTGATGGAGATTTTAGAGAGATATGGGACTAGTATTTCGTGAAAAAGTCTTTAATGACTTTCATGTACATGATGGGTTTTTTATGAAAGGACATCAGTTTTATCTTCTGACAACCTCACTTAGGGAGAAGGTAATTAGAGAATTGCATTGGGGAGGCTTAGCTAGTCACCTTAATAGAGACAAGACTTTTGAAAAGGTGAGAAAGAGATACTATTGGCCAAAGATGAGGAGAGACATTGCTTCTATTATCAAAAGGTGCCAAGTTTTCCAAGCTTATGAGGGATATGCTTCAAACTTTGTTTTGTACATACCATTGCTAGTTCCTAATGTTATTTAGGAGGATTTATTTATGGATTTGGTGTTGGGACTTCTAAAAACACAAAGAGGTGTGAATTCTATCTGTATGGTTGTGGACAGGTTTTTTTAAAATAGTATTTTATCCCTTGAAAGAAAATGGTAAATACTACAGCGGTTGCCAATCTATTCTTTAGAGAAGTCGTGCTACTTCATGATGTTCCTAAATCCTTTACTTTTGATCATGACATTAAGTTTTTAAGTCACTTTTAGAGGACCTTATCGAAGGTTATTTGATTCATCTCTTAAGTATAGTAGTATTATACACCTACAAGTTGATGGTTAGAAAATGGTGGTGAATAGGAATTTGGATCATTTGTAAGATGCATATGTCGTGAAAAATCAAAAAATTAAGATTTCTTGATTACACAAGTTGAATTTTCCTACAACAATGTATCTATAATGTCATTGGTTGATAGCCACTTTTTGTGGTTTACTCCAAAGTACTCAATCATGCTTTTTGTCTTGTTAAATTACCTCAATCTTCTAACATTTCTCCTAGTGCTATAAAGTTAGTGAAAAAGGCACAAGAGATTTAAGTGAAGCTGAAGAAAAAGTTTAAAAGAGTTAATAAGAAGTACAAGCCTAAGGTTGATTCACATAGGGGAGCTTAAGTGTTTAATGCTGGAGATGAAGTTAAGGTTTTCTTACGCAATAATTAAAAGGAGAATCAATGACGATGCCTATATTGTTGAACTACCTCTATGGATGTGCAATATCTCTACA
Source organism: Erythroxylum plowmanianum (assembly GCA_025531925.1). NCBI lineage: Eukaryota > Viridiplantae > Streptophyta > Magnoliopsida > Malpighiales > Erythroxylaceae > Erythroxylum > Erythroxylum plowmanianum. The sequence goes on from JANVCQ010000005.1 coordinate 7,232,761, forward strand.
ACTTTCAATATTGTTGATCTCTCACTTTACTTTCATAATACAAAGCTTAGATATGCTGATAATAACTCGAGGTCTAGTTTTTTGATAAGTGAGGGTGAATGATGAAGCATTTAAATTCTTGGATAGAATGAAATATTCACTAGCACATGATCCCATCTTATACAACATTTCTTGTTACATTTCTTTCTCTTTGGGTAAAATGGTATGTTGACTAATACGTTATCACACCTTATCCAATATTCTTTTCTGAATTTCTTTCTGATTGGGCATAATGGAATATTAACTAGCATGTGATCACGTCTTATCCAACATCATTCTCTGCGAGATTTTTGAATAATTTCCTATTTTATTTTATTTGTTTCTTATTTCAAACTTTAGTCAATCTCTTTTATTTCTTTCCTATTTCTTTTAGAAGTCTTCCTCAGATAAATTAGAATTTCCTATTTCTTTTAGAAGTCTTCCTAAGATAAATTAGAGTTTCTTATTTTGTTTATAATTCTTCCTAATATGAATTATGGTTTATACGAACATATTTAAACAACTTTTGAGAGAGATTAAAATAAATATCTATCAATAAAATTTATTTTCTCTTTAAGAATTTTTATCCTATAATTATTGGATTGAAATTGCGTTTGCTTATCTTTTACATTGTATTAGTTTTTTATTGAAGTAGTTTAATTCGATTGTTTATAAGAATCTCACTTAATTGCCACCGATGAATTTAAAAGGTGGAATTAATTATGAAGAATTAAAGTTAGTCCCTTTTTTCCAATAGAATAAAACTTGAACAATTTAATAAAGTCATTATTAATAATGGAAGATGGTATTTAATATAAAAATAAGATTTTGAGGATTTGAGAGGAAGAAGGAAGGGATTTAAAAGGAGAGACAAGTTTGTTATTTCATAATTACAAACTATATGTATCCATTGAATAATAACAGTTATTATGTAGGTAAAGATGTAATAGAAGATAATGACATGTAATATATAACCATTTATTTAAACAATGTAGCATATGAATATTTTTCTAGTTACAAAGTTGCCATTATTTCTCTCTTCAAACTTTAACTAGTAAAAATGGACCCTTCTTCACATAACTTGTCCAAAAGGTTTTGGTTATGAATAATTTCTGTTAAGTCATATTTCAAACTTTTAAACCACTACTTAAGTTCTTTGTTTGTTTTGCCTCTTTAGAATTCTCCCTTTTAAGGTAATTATAAGAATCTTTTCCTCCACAAACACAACTAGTAGCTTTCAAGATGAGTGCATGAATGTTAGAATTTATCTCTTCAATATCATTATGAGGATTCTTGGAGGGAATCCTAGTTTATTTGCAACATAAAAGGGTATAAAATAAAAAAGTCAACTTTTAATTCTTCTTTCTATATAGTTTGAAATTTTAACCCACTTTCATCTTAATTTGTTTTTTTTATCTGGATCACTTCAATAGCAGTCACTATATTCCTCAAAGCCTTGATTCACTGCTATTAGATTTGAATCTTCGGCAAAATAAGGTATGTGGAGTTTAAAGAGTTTCAAAAGGAGTTACGTAAATAATTGAATAAAAAAAATGTTATACCAACATTCAGCTAAAATAATTAGTGGATCTATTTAATAAGGTACTCTTGGTGATGCACCTTAAATAAGTTTTTAATAGTCTATTTAAAACTAGAATTCGACAATTAATTTGAAAATAGTAAAGTAAGAAAATTATAACTCAATTCTTTGTAGTTATAAAATTCTTGTCAAATAAAGCTTAAGAAAATATGATTTTTATTACTAATATTGGTTTTCGGCATGTCATAAACCTAAACACCTTGGTTAGGAAGAAATTAATCACCATTTCTATTATATATAAATACATAAAGGCTATAAAATGGACATAATTGCTAAATTTATAACTAAAATTATTGAGTTATTATTGGATAGAGGCAGTCCTTTTACGAGATCTATATGAATAGTTGGTTAACATTTTCTAGGAAATTGCTTTTAGCAATCTAATAATAACAATAGTTTCATATATGTTATGTTGATATCTTTGACATTATCTCACAAGAATTCTCACATCCCTTTATATTTCCTTGTAATAGAAAAAGGTTTGAAATTCTTAAAAAATATATACTATTTCAAAATAACTATAATGGATCTTCATATAGTAAAATAATAATTTTAAACTCAATTGCTTTTTCAAAACTTATTACTACTCTCTCTTTTTCCACTACAAAATCCTATTATATCATCGATAAGAGTTTGATAGTAACATCCCTTTCTCTTAACTATTTCTTATTTCTTCAAATAACTCATTTTGCATATTAGTACTCCACATTGGTTACATTCTTCTTAAACTTAATTTTAATTCACAAGCTTAATAGTTGAAGTAATCAAATTTGTTTAAATAGAGTATTTACTATCTACTTCAAAAGAAACTTTAAGCTTTTATTATTATGTTGATTATAAAGGACCTCCCACTTAAGTAATGATGTCAATATTTGATAGCTACAATCATTGTCAATAATTCTTTTTCATAAATAGATAAAGAATGACACTTGTATGCAAGTAATTTATTTATATAGGCTAGGGGTGGTTATCTTGCTCTAAGACAACTTTCACTCTATCACCATATGCATTTATCTTAATAATGCAATGTTGATTCAAGCAGACCTAAGAATGGTGTTAAGGTTAAAGCGTTCCTTAATTTTAGTAAGTTTTCAACTTATTATTTTATACAAAAGCATTTTTTTAAGTAAATAAAGACCACAACTTATTCTTTAGCCCAAAATATTTGATGAATCTTCTATAGTATTATATTAAGCCAATAAACTTTTAATTCTCTTAAATGATTTGGAATATACTAATTAAAAACTGCTTGTACATTTCCTGGGTCACTAGAAACCCCTAAATTCGAAATAAGGTATCTTAAGTATTCAATTTGAGAATTCTAAAAGTGCCTTTGGCAAAAATATGTTGTTATATAAGTAACTTTAACACAACTCTAAGATAATATGATCATCAAATGATGGATTGTAAACAAAGATATCATAAAAGAAAACTAATATAAATTTCTTTAAATGAGTTTTGAACACTTCATTTATCATACTATGAAAGATTGAAGGTGCAACAATGAGCTTAAATAACATTAATAAGAATTCATAATGACCCATGAGCTTAAGTAACATTAATAAGAATTCACAATGACCCTGATATATTTTTAAAGAGGTTACAGGAACATTAAAATGGTGTATCAGATTTAGTGGTATTACAACCTTAAATCCAAATTTAAAAACCAATTTGTTTATAAAGCTCTTCAATTATTAGGCTAGGAAATGTATCCCTGATTGTATTCTTGTCCAGTTCTTTATAATATATCCATAATCTTTAAGAGTTGTCATGTTTATTTACTAATACCACAGGTTAAGTTAAAGGACTAGTCTTATGTTAGATCATATCTACTTAAACAAATCATACACTAACCCTTCTATCACATCTTGTGTAACCTACCACACCCATAAGGCTTTATGTTATCAGTTTTTATTCCATCCGTAAGCTAGTTTGTAATCATAACTCCTATATGCTTACAAGCTCATAGATTTAACAAGATAGACTTAAACTCAACTAACAAACAACCTAATTCCTGTTGTTGTTCTAACACCAATGATGATTTAGCTACTCTTGGCTCCTAAATTTATTGATATAAAGAATAATGAAGTTGACTAACTAAATGAGGTTTCATTAACAACCTCTCAAACTTTATAGCAGTGATTATCTTTGAATTATTAATTAGACCTCCTTTGAGAAAAAACTTATTGTTTGTTCCAATTGAATGGGTGAGAACGGGTGAAGAAGTTGAGGAGTAGAGGAAAATACCATCATTGAGTAAAGAATAGGCTAAAATATTTATCATGTGCCATATTTTTATTACACTTGGCCCACAACTAGAATAGTCGTTACATATAAGACTATAACAGACTTTCAATTGGAACCTGAAAAAGTCATTCAATATTCTCTCTCTATTCTCTACTTCTAATGTATTATTCTTACTACTTCTTGATTGTTCTGGATGTAGCTTTATTCATAATATAAGGTAACAGATTGGGCTGAGCTCGGGCTCCAAAATTTTTTTGAAGCCCAAACCTGGCTTGAATTAAGCCTAATTAGGCTTTAATTAGAACAAATTGGGATAACTCAAGCCTACATAGGTTGAGTTAGGCCCAAAAATAACCATTTTAAAGAAATATTAAATAGTCCAAAGTTCGTTTAAGCTAGGTCAAGCCTAAAAACCCAACCTTTGTAGAAATATTATATGTTTCAAAGTTGAATTAAGGTAAGTCAAGTTTAAAAGCTCTGGAAATTTTATAATTCAGGAAGAGACCCAAATGTTTTATTTATAGAATCACTTTCTTCCTCCTTATCTTTTCACTTTCAAAATGATAATTGGAAACCAATACTTTGGTTCCCACTTCCCAGTTCCCATATTGAAAGTGATAAGATAAATAGAAGGAAAGCAACTCTATAAATAGAATATTTAGGTCATTGCTTCAATCATAAATCTCTTAAAGGATTGGGCTTTTGAATTTAACTTTGCTTAATTAGGCTTTGAACAAACATTATTTTAAAAAAATTTAGGCTTTAAGCTTTGAATTGAGTTAGGTTATAGAGACTGACTGTAACACTCCACTCTCGTAGGACACGTACTCAACATCCTGAGTGATATCCGAATACGTACCCCACAAGGGTGACATGCTAAAGCAGTCACGACACTCATTTAATCATGGTATCATCATTTAATGAGTAATTGACACAATATTTGAAAATCGAATTCCTCATTTCATTTCATAAAAACCGAATATATAAATTGTAGTTTTCAAAACATCCATACATGTACATCATCAATGCCTAACACACTACATACATAAGGAATTTTACAAAGTTTCTATCTAAGCCCTTCAGTTTCAACTGACCGACCTTTGAACCATTTCTTCTTCCCAAATCTAGAGTATCTCCGTCACTAGTATCCTCTCTCAATACCTGAAATGTCAATGTTGCAATTTTGGTGAGTTTTGCGAACTCAGTGAGGTAACCATCCTCGATGATTCACTCAATTCATACAACACATCATCATATACAAACACATAATTCACATCATTTCATTTATCACGTAGCGTTACATATCACATTCAGAGTAATCAAACCGATCATTTCAATCATAAAAAAAAACAATACACACATCAATTATAAATGTAATGCCCATGAGACTCACTTTCATTTATTACTTTGTTGTAACTGAGTGTTTTTTTACTAGCTCATATCTATTGTGGATACCGAGCTATATCAGATAATATCTCATATCCCTTATTGGATACCAGGTACAATAGCAACTAAGCCAAAGGTTCTTATCACATTCTGAGCTTTAAGCTCTTTTTTTTGGCGACTTCAGTCATAACTACCTTTATCTTTCATACATTCATGTAATGAAATGCATCACATTCTCATATTCTCAACACATTCTCATATTCTCAATCAATCACGTGATTTCATATTCACATTTAGAACACATTTATCATTAGACCTTGGTCCGGCATTCAACAAAATTGTTGAGTACACTTATTTTAGTCAGATTCACATACAAGGAGCACTTCCAATATCTTGTTCATGCATCAAATGCCTTGGACTTTCAAAGTTCGGAATCAACAGAATCATATTCACAAAATAATTTAATACAAAATTTAAAACAAACAAGTAATTAAGTGAGACCATCTAGGTTACTCACAGGTTGCTCTAGAAAGCTATTACCTTAAACTTCGGCAACATCTGGATGTTGACGCTTTAAATGCTCCTCTATATCATGCAATATACATTTACACATATCACAATTTGCATAATTATATAAATACTCATTTATGCACATAAGTATATACGGATTATATACTATACATGCTCAATGACAATCCTGGGTATATTTCCATTATTCTCATCACATAGTCATTCATATATCAAAGCTCACATATGTATGATTTGAACTTAGGTTTACACCTCAATAAAACAAATTTATTTTAAGTTCATCATTTAATTTATCATTCTAGCTTTTTCTTCGAATAGACTTTCAGGTCAACTTTGCATGATCATTATGACAAGAAAAATGGAGTATTTAGGCAATACTTTCTCCTAGATAATTGTTCCTCTATGTCTTAATTTTCTAATGACAAAAAGTTCATACAATTTGATTTAGTATTCTGAAAGTTATGCTCAAAACACTTCAAACTATTCTTAAACTATGACAGTATTATGTACTCAATTTCAAGCCAAATTTTGGAATTTTTAGAGACAAAATTAAAATTCTATTTCTTCATGAAATTTGTATCAGATGTTTCTATTTTAATATAAATCAATAATCATCTCATTTGGATATCTAAAGATTCAAGATATGGCCAAAATATCGATGTATGTTCAATGAAAACACTCCATTTAACACTATTCCAGCACACTTCATCACTTTCATCCCTAATTCATCAATCAATCTTTTCCTAATGAATTCAGATGGCCTTAAATTTTTATGGAGAGGAAGAAAATGTGTGAGGAGTTTTTTGGTTCAAATTTCAAGTCAATTGGAGTCGGGATAAGAAGTTATAGTCAAAAGAATGAAGGATGTTCAAAAATATCACCTTTAGGTAAGCCTTCATTGTCACGATCGTGCACAAGCATGATCATGCAATCCCAGTCGATAGCACAATGTCACGATCATGCACTGCGAGAGGCATCACCAATGTCATGATCATGCTTGTGCACGATCGTGCACTGCCTTATTTTTCCCCTTTTGTCACAATCATGCTTTATGCATGATCGTGCACTGCCTAGTTTCTTTATTAGATTCACAAACGGTAGATTTTTCTTCTTTTCTTCCTCTCTTTTGAAGTAAATCACAAGTTAGTATAGACTTAATATTTGATATATAAAATGCACAAGAAGGGGGGGTTGAATTGTGTATCCGTTTTTGAATACAATCCCCTTTTAACCAAAACTTTTTTTTAAAAGAAAACTTGCTTTCTCAAATGATTGAAAAACAGTATTATGAAGTATTTGTATCAATAATAGAATTTAAAAGTTGAGAGATGAGAGTAAGAATTGACACAACAATTTTATACTGATTCACCCCAAACCGTGGGCTACGTCCAGTCCTTAGAATATTTTCTGAGATTTCACTATACTTCTCAAAGATACAAGTATTCTTTTCTCCGAGCCTCTTCAGGTCTCTTACAACAAG
>JANVCQ010000005.1:7244557-7257684 GCA_025531925.1 Erythroxylum plowmanianum
ATGTCAGATCGATTTTGAACTAATTTTATCCGTCTTGATATCAAATGTGATATTGGAGTCGTTAATCTTGATCAATACTATGAATGGAGATAAATACAAAAGTATTAAAAATCAAATTAACAGATATAACTTAAACACGAAAGAAATATGTAGGAGTTAAAAAGTGGAATTTGCAACTTTATAAGCAAAATGGACAAAGGAATATAAAGATTTAAGAGTACTAAAGTTTGGCAGTTAAGTGGGAGTGTATGCTAGGCATTACAACATTTCAATATAGTTCAGTAAGATTTGATTTTCCTTCTTTTAAGGTCGATAGACTTTAGGCATGGATCTTCAAACGTGAACATTAATCTTAATTGAACAACCTACAAGATCAAGGTAGGACTAGTGATGATGCATTTGGAAGGAGAAGCACTAGCTTGGCATGAGCTATACTTAAAAAATATATTAATTATAGAACCTCTAAGTTGTCACAAATATACATTGGCTTTGGAGCAGAAATTTAGTAAAGCTATGTTTGAAGACCTAGTAAGTGAGATGAAAGATCTTAGATAAAGAGTAACTAAAAAGGATTATTATTCCTCATGTTTGTGATGGTTATTAAGCACTAGTTATCCTATTTGATGAGCCAGTCTTTCCTTATCCAAACTAACAATTAAAGTTTATTACATTTGCTCCACCAAAAAAGTATGACATTATATGAAAAAATTCTTTGTCAAAATTAATTAGTTTTAATTTCAATGTCAAATATAAACAAAGTGCATTCATAACTCAACTACTAATTCTTTATCAAAAATGATGAGTTCGAAATTGTCCAACTTAACACTTTCTCATGTGCATACAAACTTGTTACAGGATCTCAAAGATGGTTGGTAGGGTGGTGGTGCTATAAAAGTGTTAGTTATGCATGTATGAAAGTGTATTGATTGAAATTCATATTACAATTGGCCTAATGGTGTTTTGCAATGGGAAGGGCATTTAGTGGTTGCAACTAACACGCCTTACAAAATTGGATAATTTCATTATTTCATGTCATGACAAAAGGAGAACATTTAAGATTTTTATATACATATAAAAACCTTCAAACGTACTTCTTCTAGTAAAAAATGCAATATGATGTCTATAAATTTATCAGGTATATTATGTCTGCCAACATAATAAGTATGAGAAGATTGCTTCACCAAAGTTGTTGCAACCTTTTTCTTTACCAAATCACTTGTGGTATGATATTAGTATGGATTTTATTAATGGTTTGCAAAAATTATGTCTATTATGTGATCTTATATGGTATTGATTTTTTAGTAAATATACTTATTTCATATTTTTCAATCATCTATATTTTGCTACTATGGTTTCCACAACCTTTATGGATTATGTGTATAAATTGTATTGCATGTCAATACAATCACTAATAACCATGATAAAGACTTTACCAATACATTTTGGCAAAAATTGTTTCATATACAAGGGGTGTCCTTATACTTGTCTATGACATATCATCCCCAGATTAGTATTTTTGGTTACGAAACCCTTGGGTATCATAATGAAATATGGTACCAGAAAAAATTACAAACATTGGTTATTTACTGGTAGATTTCGTAAATTTTAAAAAATTTTGACCTAGCTTAAAAAATTAAAAAATTTGTAACCCTAAATCCCTGATACATGCCTCGCGCCCCCCCTCCCCCTTACATTTTTTGCTTCTTCTGCCTCTCTTCCTATTACCCCTCATTTGTTGTCTCTCTCGTCATGCCACCACCAGCTCGATTTATAGTTGTAGCCTTCACCAGTCCACCTACTCCTACAATTGTCATACTGGCCACACTCAATGTTCCACCACACTGCACAGCACCACCACTATGCTTGACGCCACTCTCTCTCACTAGTCACCACACCTTACCATCATATCACCACCACGTCTGCTCTCCTCTCTTCAATTGTCGAAGTCTCCAAGTCTAATATTTGTTGTGTTATGCTCCTCTCTAGTCTCTGTCCACTTAGGGATAGCAATAGATTGGGCTCAACCCAAGGCATTAGAGCCTAAGCCTAATCAGGTCCCTACAATCTAAAGCATGGTCGAAATTTTTTAAAAAAATTAAAAAAGAAAATGACATCATTTTACTTAAAATAATGTCATTTTGTTTTTAACTTTTGGCCTTTGGGTCAGGTTGAGCCTAGACAACTTGAGCTCGATCCCAACTTAAAACCCAATTTTTAAAAAAGGACTTGAGGCCTAACCTAAAGTTGGGATAAATTGGACCTGACTCGTTGACTTTTGCTCGGCCTAGGCCTATCTTCCATCCCTACACCCACTATTGCCTTTTAACCTATTAGTTTCAAGTTGTTTTAAAATTGTTGTGTCACTAGTGTTAAACTCAAATATGCTTGGGTTATGTTTGTGATTTGTGTGTGTTTGTGTTTCAATTCATATTTTAGAGTTTAAACAATTACTCAACTAGACTTAGTTTTTTTGCAATAATCAAATTATGGCTTTTGTTGATGCGATTATGGCTTTAGATTGGAAATCAAATTGTAAAATATGTTGTAGTAGTTGTGAATTTGGCTTTAATGATTTGGTTAAACTTTATTTAATATATAAATTGTGTTATGTTTAATAATTACCAATTGATAGTGTCTTAATTTTTTTAAAGCAACAAAAATAAGTTTTGAAATATAGTTTAGATAATTTGGATTTAGAATGAATTTATGATTATGGAAATAAAAATAGGCTTTAAATTATAGTTTGTATTTTTAATGAATTTATGATTGTGGAATATTAGTTGAAATTTGAGATAAATTTATCATTTTAAAATAAATAACGATTGAGATTTTGATATAAGTTTATCATTATATAATTCATAATATTTTTTATTTGATTATTTTAGATCATTATGGAATAAATTATAATATAAGATTTGCTTCCATAATCCATATAAATTGTAATTATGAGAGTATAATGATGTTCTTAATTTTTACAACAAAGTCATTTTTGTAATGTGCAATTGTTTATTGCCAAAAAAATGTAGGATATAAGAAATGATGTATGCTATTAGTGTACTTGTAGATAAGATTTTCACAATATATATGGTAACTATACTAATATTTCTTGAATTTTTTGGATAAAATGTGCTTAAGTCTCGAATTTTTTTCAGGATTCATTTATATAAATTTGTGAAATTTACTTCTATGTCTATATCATATGATTGGTGAGAGTTTGTTGTTACTCTATTTCTTCTTGTTATTTTACATAACCTGTTCCATATTTTTCATATCACTAGTAGTTAGTGGTAAGTATTCTTAGACAATTGACTTAAATATAAGATATATATATATATATGTTTTTAGAATTTAAGTTGTGTATATGTTTGTAGAATATAAGATGTGCTTCTGTGATAGTATTTGAAAACTTTATTTTGATATAAAGTTATTATTTTAATTTTGACATTTGCCTTCATTTATTTTACAGATACATGGAAGGGAGTTCAAATACTTCTGATAATTCAACCACTTCAAGGAGATTCGATGATGCAACTTAGGCTTATGCTAAATTGATTCTTGGAATGAAGAACCATACCATTTATTTGTATGGTAACAAGCATTTGAAATGTGTGAGAATCACCAAATTAAAGAAGCATTTAGTTAGGATTAAAGGTGATATAGAGTCTTATAAGAAATAGAATCATGATGTGAAATAGCAAATGATGACTTTGCTTAAAGAGTATCAATATGAGAAAGATAAAAGGCAAAGACTGAACTATGAATTAGGATTGGAAGTTACTTTTGCAATGGTTAGGATAATAGTGGGTATATTAAAGGAGATATTCCTACCTACGAAAAAGGAAATATTGCACTTGATGTGAAGAAAAGAAGAAGATATATGCCTAAGTTTCTTGCACCAACAAACAACTCCTACAACTTAGCCTTCAATCTTATAATCTAAAAAACGTCTCATATGGACATGATAATGGCTAGGTGGTGCTATGATTTAGTTATAGTGTTAGACCTCATTCCTGGAGCGCAAGATGTCAAAAAGCGTAAGCGTGTTTCCTTGTAGGGTTATTTCAATGGACCCTCACATCCTTTCGATCAGTCTTTTTGAATTCAACACCAAAGGCTATCAAAAAACATTTTGTGGAAAGGTAGAAAAATGTATTAGGAATCCCTTGCTTTAAGAATCCCTTCATTTGGAGGTCGGATGATGAAGTTATGGCCAAAAAGAATCCAACATATTTATGTCCTTAATCATTTTGTACCTGACTTGGTGCAATTGCTCTAACTTTCACTATAGATGTCGGATTGACATTGTTTTTAGGCTGTTTGAAAGAGGACTTCTAGATCTACAACTTTCGTAAAGACTACGAGTGAAATTCGGTCATTTGGATAAAGCACGTACCTTGTGAAATCACACAAGCAGCCCGTGTCTTTTTCGGGTCTGATTGTGCTTTTGCGTAGGAACACACGACCAGTGTGAATATACACGGCTTGACCGTGTAACCTTTGGGTTTGGTGATTGTGTTTGGAGGTTCAAAACACGAAATGTGTGAATTCACATAGGCAGACCGTGTAACCTACAGGTCTAGCAATTTTTCAGCATCACTAGCTTAGTACAAAGGATTTCTAGCTATCTTAGAGTTCCGAATGCCTTGCAAGGATCGTTAATCTTCTCGGTTTGCACCTGAGGAGGGAAAATTATGGGTTGAGCTACACAACTTAGTGGCTAATATATTTATAGCAATTGGCAACGAGCCACACAATCAAACATATATATATGAACATTCATGTAGGCATACACTTCTTATCTTAATCTAGAAATGACAGTTCAGTATTTATAATTCCAATTCACATTTCATAATTTAACACATCATCACATAAGACATACTGGATGTAATTTAACATCAAAGCATAACACTCAAATTGCATCATAACATAACATATCAAAATGCAAATGCACAAACAATTGGCTCGAGGGTTCCGTGGAAAAAAATACAGAAACCGAAGTTTACCTCATGAATAAAACGAGTTCACTTTTTGAATCTCGTGTGCCACAAATAGGCAGCCGGAAGAAGGCTTTATATTGACGTGCACGTGACTACGAAACGACTCCACTCTTACCCAAACACAATCAATTTTTCATGCTCAATTCAATCAATCACAAATTCATATTCTCCTGTTTTTATTCTTTCCATTCAAAACAAAATGTCATGACACAATTCAATGGCATAACTGGTTATACTCACAATTCAATCGTATCAAAATGTCAAACATCTTTCAATGCATAACATAACATAAAACGCATCATAGCAATTCACAATTTATCAATTCAAGCATATACATACACACATATGCCCATTTACACAATAACCATAAATATTTTATCCACCTTATAACTCTTGAAAATCCAAACTCAGTTGTGCCCCTCCTCTTGCTCTTGGGTAGGATTTTCTTGATTTCCTAAAACAAACCAATTTTTCGTTCAATTCAAATTCAATAAAATCCCTAAAACTTCAAAATCACAACAAATGAAATCAACACAAATCAAGCTCAAACCTAGCCTACCCATAGTCCATCTAGGTTAGAAAACCCAAAACCTAGCTTAAAAACCCTAAAATCAAATGGGTTTCCCCTTAAACCATCTTCTTTCTCCATTCATTCCCAACACAAAAAACCTTTTGCTCTTTCTAACTCCTTCTCTAACAAAGCAAGAAGAGAAATAAAGCTTACCTTGAACAAATCTTCTTCCTTCTTCAAACTTCTTTCCTTCTTCTTTTCTTCTCTCCACGACTCTCTCCTTTTCTCTTCTTCTATTTCACATTTCGCCCTCTTTTCTAACTCCTACGATTTTCCTCTTCTTCTTTTAAACAAGACCACATTTTGTTTGCTCTTCCCTTTTTACCCTTAATTTAATTAGTTCTCGCAATTTTGCCCCTTTTAGTCCATCAACTACTAACATCTTAATTCCTTATTCTGATCAGGTAAATGAAGAAATTTGGCAACACTTCTTTTTAGAAAAATTTTCCCCATTGTCTTAATTCTCTAATGACACCAAAATTATTCAATTTGGTTCAAAAATCTGAAAGTTATATCCCAAATATTTCCAAACTATTCTAATGCTAAAACAATATTATGTACTCAAATTCTATACAAAAATTGAAATTCTTTGAGACTAAATTAGAACTCGATTTCATCAGATAAGTTGTAGCCCTATTTCTCTAATTTAATCCAAATCAAGAATAGTCTCATTTGGATAGCTAGAGAAGAAGTTATGGCTAAAACACCGAATCATACTCAATGAACATGTTTCAACTTATAACTTCCAATATTTCACATATAACCCATCTTGTCCTAACTATCTTTTCTACTTCATTTCAAATTCAAGAATTCTTATTTTATTTACGCATAACTAATCGCCAAAAATTTCCCGTTTAATAGTTCTAACTTCCAAGAAAATTTTGGGTCCAACATATAGCATTCAATGCTACTCAGTCCTATCATTACTTGCCTATGATAGATGTTGTTACCTCTTCCAGGTCAGGATATAAAACTCCTATAATTAATGACTACAAAGGTAAACTTTTAAGTAGCTTTGTTTATGAAATAAATAGTTATTTGGGTAAACAATAACTTGGGCTACTTATAGGTATTCAATCATGTGTAATAGTTGGACAAATAGAAAATATGAGTCTATTATCAATTTTTTAGATTATTCTATAAAGGGGACAATATTTTTGAAATATAATGATGCATTTAACCTTATTATAAATGTTGATGCTCTATTTAAGATATTTAATGAAGTCGTGAATGAAGTTAGGTTAGAAAATATTGTTCAGTTTATTATTGACAATGATTATGCTATCAAAGCAGCTAAAAGAAGATTTCAAAGTAGGTATAATTTTTTTATTAAAATCCTTATATTACATATTGCATTGACCTAATATTGAAAAATAGGAGATACTAGATGCTTTCCTATCATTGATGAGACTTCGCAGAAAGTAAAAAAAAGGGACCAAGTTCATATATAATCATGCATAGGTCTTAAATCTAATAAGAAAAGATTTCACCAATGATAGGAATTTGTATCATCCTACTATTACAAGATTTGTGACTAATTTTTTAGCACTTAAGTGTTTTATTTTAATAAAGAAGGAGTCTAGGAAAATGTTTACAAATAATAAGTGGATTGCATTTCAGGTCTAATAATAAATTGGAGGTTTCTAAAATTATACTTGAAGATCATAAATTTTAGTCTTAATGTCAATTTATCATCCGAGTTTATAGCCTTCTTTGTACAAACCTTATCTTGTAGTCATCAATGAGAAATGAGAAAGACAACTTTACTCTCTGTTGTTTGCAGGTAAGCATTTTTTAATCCTAGTATCTATTTTAAACCAAGTTTTACAAAGAAAGTTGAAATTTATAGGGGTAATGTTATTAAATATTACAACAATTGTTGCTCATAATATGATGCAAAATCTCCTAATCTAAAAAATGGACGTTTATAAAGATGCTTATGGTGATTTGGGATGTTCGTTAGTATTTATCAAAGAGACTAATTTAATCTAGGTATATATGACAAACTTAATCCAGGCATATATTTTTTCAATTATGTTACTTGTTGGAAATAAATAACTACTTTATTTTATTTATAATGTTGCTTTTGTTGTTTTACAGTTGCTTAGTGAGAGCAATTTGGAAGTGGTGTTTCAAAATTGCAAAGGTTTGCAATTCGTATTATGAGTCAATGTGTAAGAGTAACATAGTGTGAAAGGAAGTGAAGCATATTTGGTTTTATCCATTCCAAAAAAAAGAATAAATTGTAACACAAAAAATTGAACGACATGATCTTTGTTTCATACAATTTAAAGTTTCGAGAAATTTATGTTATCATCATTTATCACTATTAATTTGAAGATAATTTCTTAGTAATTTAATTTTATCTGTTTATTAGGACTCTTAATAGAATAAGTAGTTATGTAGATCTAATTTGCTTTGATTATATTGATCTTTTAGCGGATTGAGTTTTTGATGAACCGAGTTTGATAGATGATAATGACTTTGAAGATAATCTTGGATGGGAAAATATTAACATATTAGTTGGAGCAATGAATTTAAATGATGGTGATGATGAGACTTCCTCAATGATAAGAATTTTGTACTAAATTAGAATTAGTGTCAATACAATTTGAGTGGATATTCGATCAAATAAAGTTCAGGTGTTTATTTCTTCTCTCTTTTTTTAATTTCACTTATATTTGATGCATATGTTAAATTTTATATATGCAATATAAATATAAGACTTTTAACTGTAATTTTTATTTCAGACTTCGCTTCTGGTTGATTGTGTTCCTCGACACGAACTGTTGTTGTAATACTTATAAATAACTTTATTATTCTTTCTATTTGATGTTTTGGATGTAATTATTTTTTATTATATGATAAAACTATAATATTTTAAGCACTTTGTACTATCCTTAGTTTTATATTTATATGATGATCAAATGATCTTTTTAATATTAATTATAATTATTGTTTTATGTGAAATATGTGAAAAAGAATATTAATGAAAATAAATATTTTTGTTATTTCAATTTTCTATTATTGTGATTTTTAAAGACAGGATTGGTATAAAATAAAAATTTATATAGCACAATTTTGAGGGATTATTTCGCAATTTTAAAATATTCATGAACTATTTTATAATTTCTAAAAATTATACAAAACAGTACCTAGTATTGACTGTTACTAGTATAATATCGTACTAGAATTAAGTACAATATCGGTACCAGTATGATATTTGTAACATTGCCCCAGACAGACGAACAAGTGAAAGTGTTAAACCAAACAATTGAATCTTATTTATATTATACAATTGGGAAGTGTCCTTCTTATTAGAGTTCTTGGTTACCTTTATTTAAATAGTAGTACAATACCAACTTTCATTCTACAATTTCCATGTTTATGTTCAAAGTTGTACACAAGCATGCACCTCTCTTATATGTTCCATATTCAGTTAGTGACTCTAAAAGTCTTATTAGTTTATTAAGTTACAAAGGATCGCAAGGCTATTTTATGTTTATTATAATTTCACATAGGACATGCTCAACAACGAATGAAATTATTAGTAGATAGGTGTTATCCCCTTAGCATATGAAGGCACTTCATAACTAGCCAGAAATGGGCCTTGGGTCGAAGATTAGCTAGATCACACACATAACGGTGGCATGGAAAAGCTTAAGGTAACTTAGCAAGTTAGATCAAGCATGGTACGAGTTTTGTTAGAGTTTCGGACCATGTACAAACCAACTTGACTAAGGCTAATTTCTTGATGGATTATAGACTTGGTATATGCTTAAATGAATGGGCTTAACATGGGAAGTATTGGGTCATACCAGTGTGCTATGAAAGGTTTTAAGCTTGGATGACTCATCAACAATGGATAAAGATCGTGAGGAGATCTTAGATTATATGGCGGATAAGATCACAACAGATCCAACTCTAAAAGATAAAGACCATGTAAAAGGATCATTTGAAAATAGTATAGATCTTCATAGATATGGATGTATCATTCCTAGATAAATGTAATATATTATTTTGTTAGTTAGGATGTAAATAAATCCTATATTTAGATGAGGATATCATCTTATTAGATAATGTCATATAATCTGTTTAGGATAAGATGTGATCTAGCTAGTTGAGTTCAGTTAGGATTCTGACTTAGTTATCAAGCTAGAGATGCCTATAAATAGCTCATTGGAGCCTTGCTTCTCACATCAGATTGAGAGAGCATTCCTTTATATACTTTGAGGGAAGTAATAAAGGTTAGCATTTACTGTATCTCTTTTGTGCTCCTATTATTGTCTTTGTTAGTTTAGTGCTTTCCCAATAACCTTTAAGAGTGTGAGAGTTAAACATTACAAGGGTCGTGAGGCATTCAAAAATAAGTTAGTTTGTCAATGATCACATAAGAAGGCTAAATTTTGCTTAAACAGACCTAAGTGAGATTATCGTTCAAAAGAGTAGACTTAACTTACGATACAAGTTTAGTTTCTAAGAAAACCTTTATAACAATAAGCATCATGTTGATTTCATCTTTACAATCAAAGATTTGAGTCTTTCTCAAAATTTGACCATATCGTTAATAGAGTATGCAAACCTGACATGCTTAAAAAAATGTGCCTATTTAGTTGTCCCTTTCAGGTACTAAGGAAAGTAGTGAAGATCGCTTATCTTATGGTACTATTAGAAGATGCCCATATTCATCCCATGTTTCAATTTTCTCAATTGAAGAAGCATTTATCTAACACTACTCGTGTTATATCCAACCTTCTAACTTCAATTCTAACTTATTTTCATATTTCAGTCATCGGTAAAGATTATTGGTGTCGTAATAAAGTGACGGTTCAAATTTTATTTTATTTTTTGTTTACTGAGGAAAACACTCAAAACTTAAACAAACTAGCTAGCGCATGGCTCTGCGGTACACTGCTCCTTGCTTGTCCCAATGAATAAATTTCAGAACTGGCAACAGAGGCTCTTGAAGAAAATGTATGCCTGGGATGGCTAGGACTACGAGGGCAACCAGGTTATCCGCACACTGATTCCCTTCATGATGCACATGCTGAAGTTGCACCTCCCAATCTCTTTGAAGTAACCTGCAGGTACCTGTCAATAAAAAATTATTTACATCAAACTCTATAGTGGAAGAGGATAGAAGATTAATGATTTCTAAGGAATCCACTTCGATCATGATACGGTGATACCCTAGCGACCAAGCTAGAGTGAGGCCTGAGTGGACTCCCCAGAGTTTTGTCATAAGTAATGAGCTTCTTCCAATGTGATGTAGAAACCCTCCACACCATTATCCGTGTCAGTCACGAATTAAACCACCAACGGTAGCTATGGACGACGCTTGCTTAATCACTCCGTCTGTGTTGAGTTTTACCCAGTCCTCTAGCGATTTGGACCACCCCACTGGACTACCCACCGGGAGCCCCTGAGTCGAAAAAACACAACTTTTCACTGCCCTTGCCCTAACTATCAATTCCACAAACTCCTTCACTGCTTTCGTACTGTTGTCTGGCCAAACAAATTCGGCTTCAAAAAGACTTTTATTATGCCAATTACAAAGCATCTAGCAAGCGACATCAAAAATAGTAGCTCATTCCCCATGCAGCACCTGAGAGTGTGTCATGAGATTGGATTACACCCATCTCTCCTCATCCTGTTGAAAGAAATTCGTATTGACCACCTCCGAGGGAAAGTTACTCCAGAAGGCTTGCACTTTTGGGCAGTCCCGGATAACGTGGAGTGTGGACTCTTCCTGGCTGCATATGTGGCAACTGCTACCCATAGTGATATGTCTTGCTACTCTTTGTTGATTGGTCAGGAGCTTGTTCTTGGTCATTAGCTAAAGGAAAATTTTGATCATCTGGGGGCCCGCCCATTTTCAAATTAGGTCCCAGAGATTTGCCAAACTATCCAGTAAATGCCCTTCGATTAAATCGTAGGCTGACGTCACTATGCATCTCCCATGTTCAATTTGACCCCATCTCAAGGTATCTTCCGCTGTATCCTCTGTATTTAGGGTTATCTCCGCAATATCCATTCAAACTGTGGAGAGGAGGTATTGTTGGAACAAATTCCACTTTCAATTTCCATCCTTGTTCATTAAGTCCGCGACTTTAGCATAGAGGACATTATCAGGTATTGGAGAGGTGGCCACCGTAAGAAGATGACCCCAATCTTTCACCCAATTATCCAGTCGGAAGATATGTGTCTTCCATTTTCCAAATACCATCGGATACCTTGGCAAACGAAATGCCAATTTGTCGAGATACCCCGCCAAAAGCTCGAGTGATTAGTTAATGACAAATACGACATTTCATGGGAGTAGCTATATGATATTCAGCAATCCTATCATATCATCAATCTTATGGACAAGGTTGTTGAAGGTGGGGATAATGATATAAAAGATGATTGAGAATGGATTGAAGAAGTTAAGGAGTAAAGGAAAATGTCGTTGTCAAATCGAGATTGAGCTGTAAGGATTTAACACGTGTCTTATTTATATTTAGTTAGCTAATGACTAGAATAGTCGTTGCATATAAGGATTATAATGAGTTTTCAGTTGTATAACAAATAACAAATTCAATGTTCTCTCTTTACCCTCTTATGATTTATTGTTGTTATTAGTTCTTGATTGTTGTAACCATAATTGGAATCCATATTTAGGGTTAACAAAATAGTTTCTGTTTTTTCCTTCTTAAAATTACACAGTACCTTATTTAGGTCTTATTTGATAACCAATGATAAAAGAATCGGAATAAAAAGAATGATAATAGAAATAGAAAATCAAAATAAGAATGAAATTACATGTGTTTAGTATGTAATCACTAAGAATGAAATTAAATAAGTTAATAGTTATGCTAATATTTGATACCAAATATTAGGAATAACAATGATAAATATTGTTCATATTTAATTATTATATGATTTATTTTATAAATAATTAATCAAAATATTTTTATTTTATAAATAATTAATCAAATTTATTTTTAATGAGTTATAAAATTATAATTTTTTAAATAATTATGAATGATTTTTATAATAAAAATAAAATTAAAGAAGTACAAAAATCTTTCTTTATTTGATATAGTATCAGTTAAAAAGTAAAATAATTATTAACTAAATTAAATAAATAATCTAATTTTGATAAGAATTAATATTATGATAATATTCTAATAATATTTTAATAATACCGTGATAAACTGATAATATTCTAATAATATATGTTATTTTTTGTATTTGATTATGCTTATACGTGCAATTCCCTCGAACATAAAAGTTAAAATTCATTGTACAGTAAAACCTCTATAAATGAATATTTTTTGGACCTGAAAATTATTATCTTATACGGGGTTATTAATTTATAGATAAATGAATATTTATTAATTTATCGATAAATTAATATTTATTAATTTATAGAATAAGTTTTATTTTGAACATTATATTTGTTAAATTAAACAATTAGTTTTTTCCGTAACTAAGAAAAGGAAATAAATAAACAATTAATTAATGATGGTGCATTGTATCTAAGTTTATTAATCTTGTCAAAAATAAATTTATTAATC
>JANVCQ010000005.1:7278208-7303968 GCA_025531925.1 Erythroxylum plowmanianum
GGGTTCCAATGATGGTGAAGTTGCTCGTATTTTAAGGCAACAAAGGAATCACTTCATTGATGAAGATGATAATTTTTAATGTGACTTTATTAAAATACTTGATGGTGGATTGTTTGATTTGTTTGATGCTAATTTCATTTGGACTCGATCATGTGGTTATTATTTGGGATAATTGTTGATTTTGTTGTCTTGTTTTAATGGATGTGTTAGACTCGAATTTGGTTATGATATTAAATATTTAGACACTTTTTGGTGGATTCTTTGATTTTGCATTGGTTGATGCAATTATTTTGACATCTAGTGATGATATTTTGGTTATTATTTGAGAACAATTATATGATTGATGGTTGAAAAATTTATTTATATTTATTTATATTATTTGGTATATTTTTCTATTTTTTAAATATTACTAATATTAAATATAATTATTACGTAATTATGACGTCACACCGGTTCAACCACCTCGAACCGATCGAATCGGTGACCAGTAAAGCTTCCGGTTTGACGTCCGGTCCGAGTTTTAAAACCTAGATGGAGAATAACATATCTTCCTTATATTTAGGGATATTATTGAATGTCCAACCTTATTTTGAGATCATCATCTTTAAAAGATAAAGACTATGTAAAAGGATCATTTAAAAATAATGGAGATCTTTGTAGATATGGATATATCATTCCTATATAAATGTAATCTCTTATCTTTTTAGTTGTGACGTAGGGCTCAGGGACAAAACAAAAAAATAGTTTTTAACCAATAGCTAGATAATATAATTTTTCTGTGTATATATTTTAATCCACGCCATTTCAATATATAACCATGCAAATGTTTTTTCTTTAGGTTATCTACCCCAAATTGGTCATCATCGAAATGCCATTATTAAAGTTTAATGCTTTGAAGCGTCACCATTTGCATTGCCATGACAAGCGTCGCCACATAGCTGTTTTTTTTTTTTTGTAGTGATCATCACAACAACGGAGTCTGGAGAGTTACTGACAAATTTATGCACCAAAAAACTTAAAAACCTATATTTCTTTACCAATCTCCGAACAACACCGACTATCAGAGGATTAAAAAGAAACTCCTGGTCAGTTTTCACATCTCAATCATTATTTATATGAACCCTCCTTCCTTCAACAGGTGGTGAAACTATATATCTCAAGATCTTGAAACTATATATATATCCTTCTACGCTTGCTTTGGTGAATACTCGTTTGAGAGTAGAAAACTTGCGTGTTTCAATAGTTCACACCGAAGCTATTTTATATTTGTACCATTTTACAAGAAACCAAATGATATACTCTTGCATAACTTGACAAAAGAAATTAGATATAATAATTCCACGGAAAACTTGTCCTTGTTCTCATCATCTTCTGACTATGGAAGATAACGCAAGAAAAGATAAAGAGGAAAAGCACATAGAAATGGATAACAGGGGCGGCTGTGCCTTCTTCATACCTATCTTCATTGCAATCATTGTTTTATGGGAAAAAGGAGGAAGAGTAAGGTATGATGAGTGTCGTTATCCATCTCAAGTAACTAGGGGACCTGAAAAAGCAAGCAAGAGCAGAGGAGGTGATATGTAGCTATGTATGATGTTTGAAATACTTTGTAGCATTTCAAACTGCTCACATATCGCCATATAATAGATGGCTTTACGCTAAATTAACTGAGAAAACAAAAACACACACAATAATAAAAGTGGACTATAGAATATGTATGCATACACGATATAAGTTCTTTTTGTATTGATCAAACTCACAATGACTATTATTCATATGCGTATATAATTAAAAGATTACAAGTATATAATATAAAAAATTACATTCACTATTATATATATATACACTGAAATTTTATGGAATATATATAATAATTTATAAATTATATATTTTAAATAAATTATTTTAAAAAATAACGAATTCAAAATTAAGGAGATGTTTGACAAACAACTTATCAGTTTTTTTAGCTTATTGACCATCTTAAAAAGTTATTAATATGTTTGGTAAATGACTTATTAATTATTTTATTTAACCCCAATAACCTGATTTCTAAAAGCTCCATAAGAGAAGCTTTTAGAGTTAATTGTTTGCCTAATGACAGTATTATCCTTCACTTTACTCTCTATTTTTACCCTGTGTGTTTTCAAAGTTGACTTTTTTTATCGCACAATTATGTCGTGAAATTTGAAAGAATATAATATAGGAGTTGATTAAACTTTTTAATCTTTGTTTAATTTTGTAATATTAGTTTACATTTAAAAATGCCATAATATTAAGTTTTTGAACATAAAAAGTCACATCAAATTAATATTTTTAGTATATAACTACTACATGTCGTATCTGTGTCATAATATAATTGTAGAAATTTTTAATTTATTAAATAATAAAATTCATACATATTACATGAAAAATACTAATATGATGTAGTTCGTTGCATCATTCATATTAATAGAGAATTTATCGTTGGATTATTATTATTATTAGTATTATTAGTATTATTATGTTTTTTATTAAAGTTATAAACTTAAGTTTTGTAAAATTAAATACCTAAATCTAAAAAATATAATGTTCATGTTCTTATAATTTTTTAAAAAAACTATGCCCTCGTAAGTTATTTCACACAACATCTAATACTAAATAGTTAATTTTAGCAAACATTTTTAATAAATAATTGATATTATCCACTAATCAAATTAGTTGATATAATCAACTATTACCTAACCGCTTGACAAATCAACTAACAACTTATACGATCCTTTATTTTGCCGAGTAAACCTAAGTCTTAAGATGTGGCACTGTATTATCCAACTTATCTCAACCATTAACTCTAGACCAACGATACAAAGTTGACAGAAAGATGAGACACTATTTCTCAGATATGTACGCACAAACTTCTCGTGACAGAAGTCCAAAAGGCGCTTCGTTTTCTTTTTTTGTTGGAAAATGATTTGGAGTTTGTCACTATCACGCATCCCGAAGCTACTTGCACGTAAATCATGTAAGCAATTGTCAGAAACCAAAACTCATTTATTGGGCGACATTTTTAAGGGGGAAGGTCTTTCTTTCGGAACAGATGATGTTAACCAATTTTTATTTTATTTTATTTATATAATATGTGATTAAAATTGATTGAAATAATGATAAAATATCATTTTTGTCATAGAAGATATGATGTCCTTTTCATTTGCTTAGCTGAATATTTTAGAATTAGAATATCCTATATTTTTATTAGGATATATGTCACTTAATTTTATCCATATAGAATCAATATATTAGTAAATTTTAGTTAAATAAAGTAAAAATTGATTAATGAAAATCAAAGAATCTGTTCCCAATTTTCTGCTGCTTCCTTTTCTTTTCTTATTATTTTTGACATGTGCAAAGGGCCATTCATTTATCTTCTTTTTGGTCTCTTTTCCTTCGAAAATGTCTTTTACCACATTATTATTGCAAACCCCAACAGGAGATGCGTGAATGGATGTCTTTTGGTGACCTAGCCGAATAATAATGAAGCTCTATTGATGTGAGAGCAGGATATAGGCTGTCCTCCTCTTATGAGTGACGTTATAGTCTTTACATTCCTGCATGTGCCATAATATTACTCACCCACTAACCAATTTGGGTAACCCAAGTCAGGAAATAGGCAAGCACTTGGTTGCAAGGTCCTGGACTTTCCTTATGGGAAACTAACTAATATCTTCAGATAGAACAACTACTACAAATTTATGTTGCTCGGCATCTAACCTGTCTTTACAGGTGGCGTGCAATTGAAGTTGTCAACATTGAATAAGACAACATCATGTTTTTCTGAGGAGGTTTGCGTGAAGGGAATGGGAGAGGGAACGGAACCCTATGTCTTTTGATGAATTCCACGTAGTACAATACAAAATAATGTAGGTTAAGAAGATACTCAACCCGATTCATTTTGAATACTATGACGTCCTGCCTTTGGTTAAATCTTGCGTGATGTACCTGTAACCTAGGCAACTTCACAATAAAATCGCAATGAAACTGAATAAGAAGCGTAAGTTATCCAAGGGCAACAATGACTGATGGGTTGCACAGACAAGGATTTTAGTCTCTCCGAACCACACCAGGAGGCTGGTCGTGCAAACCCGGAATAGAGACCAGAAACCAACTGGAATTCACAATTGCTTTGCCGCTCAACGTGGATTCTGTTTCATAATTGCTCTATGGACAGTAAAATCTTGTCCTCTTGACTGGGCTACTTTAGACGTCACCTACCAGATTAAGAAGAAAAATGGGTTAAGCAATCAAGTCAAAACAACACTTATTCCTTCAACGGCAGGAATTGCAGATGAAATAGCGTCAGATTTCTGCACATCCGATTGCTTCCTTGAATATCTTTTGCTTGAAGACCATTAATTGAATTCTTGGAGCAATGGATTTATTCTTCCGAACCAGCATAATTGTTTTGGGAAGAAGAAAAATTATGAAATAGCACGAGAAAACAGCCAACAGGATCAACAAACCTTAAAGAGACGCCAATCAAGGATCACAAGTGTAAATAGGCTATTCCATTCCTTTTTCTTTTCTAACAAAATACACAGAACATATGATATATGGAAGCTTATGTACAAAACATCTGCTTGCCACCTCCACCTCTGCAACACAACTTGGGTAATGATATACATCCTTAAATCATCTAAAAAGAATCGATAACCTACAATGAGTTTCCAACCACCCTTTAAACCCACCACTCGGATCTGCAAACATTTTGGTAACGCCCTTGGGTATATTCTGCAATTTGCTTATGTAGTCACTCGCCTCTAAACACTTGCAGGTTAGAAAAATTTAGCACAAAAGAAATATGAAGCAACCACTAGATGAAACCTGTACATCAGAAAAGGTATGGGAAATCATACAACACCCCTATTGGAGCCCACTATCTTCTCTTCATATAGGCTTCTCCTTGGTTCACGGAACAAGATCTACAACCATGCAACATGACCGGATCTTTTTCACGAGCCTCAAGACCAAAGCAAAAAAAGGACTGATTCCTTGATGGATATATTCAAGTGAAGTGCTTGAAGCTATTTGACACGAAATTCATGCCTAAAAGCAGTTAGATTCTGAGTAAATTTGTCCCTATTTCTTGAATCTAAGCTTCGAGTAACATCAGCCATCAGTTTGTCAAAACAGAGCGAGAGGCGCTGATGTTGATCAGCTGGCTGCAACATGAAGCATAACAACATTAAAAAAGGCTGACAAATTAATGGCTCAATCGATGTTGTAGGAAATCTGAATGAAAAACTAAGCTAATATCAAATAGCTCATTATTTTTGACAAGGAAAAGTGTCTATATTAAATTCTCAATAAAATAGAGGACCTAAATACTAAAATAGTGCAGCTCATTAAAGAGTCATTTTATAGGCTGGGGAAAATTTTTATGCATCTAATTGCTGGCTCATGAACAAAAAATATACCACAACCAACTTAGCATCAATCTAGAAAACCCATTATCATATGTATTCTAGGGGCTGAGATTTTTCTCTGATGCAGCTTTTGTGATTGGGGAATAAGCAATTATTCTACAAGGGGTGATTTCAAAGGGAATCAACATATCTTCTTTATTTTGGTGATAGTAAAATCTTACTTGGCAGTTAAAGTTGGAAAAAATCCCACCTAGCAGTTATAGTACACTCTGTAACATTATCATTTCCTCTAAATATCATGATTTAATATTGTCACTGTCAAGTGAACATCAAACCAAAGGCCCCAGCATACAGGCTACAGTTAGACGCTATATCTGTGGTGCCAATGATATCCCTAAAAAAACAGTTCATGTACAGACGCAAACTGAAAGTTATCACCTTGATTACAGGACAAGTTTTTGATTGAAGCGAGGAACTAGTCATAAGAAAGGCAGAAGCATATACCTGTGAAGCCAAAATTTGAGCTTTCAAATCAGAGAATATCTGCATATGGAAAGAATTTCGTAATCAATTCTCAATTACAACGTAAAACTTTTCTTAAACAAGCAACTGAACAAAATGTTTGCAATTAAATTACTGAGGGGACATGAAATGTTATTTGCATCAAGATATAGTAACCACGAAGTAGGGAACTTGTCTACATTTCAGCAATGATCAAACAAAACTGAAAAGGAGCATGTAACAAGTAGCTAGTATAGCATAGATGCAAATGCACACAAACTACACTTGGGAAATATTTCTTCTAATCTATAGATTTGGAACAGAAAATAGAAATTGATATGGAACTCCACAGGAGTAACATCACTAACAGAGAAATAGGGAAGTTGATGAAACTAAATCTGACATCTAAGTGATATGAAACTTGGACAAGTGAAATACCTAGAACAAAAAAGTAGCGAATTACTAAGTAAACAAACTACATAGATGTCATGAGAATCTAAACTCAAAAGAGCGAAATAAAGCATTCCTCACACACGTATTTCAACTATATATATTAATAAAATCCATTTTCCATATGAAAAGAATCAAAATACACCAAGTAGACAAGAAACTTAAGGCAAACTTTTCTCGCTCAAATCCTAGTCCGGAATATTCAATTGTCCAGCCCACCTTTCTCATAAGATAACACCACATTATCTCATCTTATCATATGAGACAACCAAGCAACCAGACAGATTGCATTTTGCCATGCATATTATTACATAAGGATCACAGGGAGGAAATGAAAGCCTAAAAGAGAAGGGCAAAGTACTAAAAAATGGTTTTATATTAAAATGATATGAGCAGTCATGCATCGGCCTTTCCATTACTAAAATATTAAGCTGGGATGTATCCCAACTATTAACTATTCTTACCACTACATTTCAATCAAAGCACCCTTCAAATCAATCAAAGAAATTCTAAAATGCTCACCAAAGAACAAAGGATCTGATTCAGAGTAAGTATGGGAAAACAAAAGAGAAGTGAACATGCTTCATGTTGCTTACTGATCATCCATCAAAGCATACATTTTGAAACATTGGCCAACAAAATAAACAAGATACATTTGTGACTATCTGTGTATAAGCTGAAAAATAACAAGCAAATTGGATGGACACAAATTTGCAAGTTATATAGCTTAAAGGAGATGTTAGCACATATTACCTGCTCGCTGATTAGAATTAAACTCAGCATAGGTCTACTAAGACTCCATTGATTGCCACAGTCCTCAAATAGAACAATCTCAAACAGCGTCTTCAGAATCTGACAGCGCCCAAAAGCATAACCATTGATTTACCACAAGAAGTGTACATTGCCTTTCAATCAAACAGTATAAAAGCAACGGAATATCGGGTACAACCAAGAACCAGTAACTTACTTCTGGAAACAAATTGGGACAATCAACAATATGCCGGGCAAGATTAACTGAAGCAGGTGAATTAGGTGCCTCACCCATTGTGATATTGTTGAAATAGAAAGCAGCCAAATTATCAACCGCAGATGCACACTACAATAGTTCAATCAAACAGGAAAGTGAAATTCAAGGGACCAGATCAGAATAAGTGTGAAGTCAATTGGTGAAATATGTGAAAAGACATGTAGAAGATTGTTAATAACGTTCATAATGTACGTATCTTAAGTTCACAAGCTCATGCAAGATGTTATATTTATTTGCATGCAAAAACAGCCATTGCTACAGAGAAAAGTAACAGTAAACTTTAGCATTGAAGTGATCAACCTGTGAAGAGATATTTGTATCAAGGCCTTTAAGGCCAGATTCAAGTGAACTAGCAATATGCATGAAGGTGTTTGTATCTAGATTCAATAAGAAAGCTATGTGGCTGCTGAAGAGAACCTCCAGAAATGAGAAGTAAGCCGTTGTTAGCTGCAATAAAGTGGATAAGGGCATTAACTTACTAAAACAGGTAGAAAAACTGAAAATAGACCCGAACTCAATGGCTACAACATGATGATTACAATCATAAAATCAAATTCATCCACAAACAAAACTGAAAATAAGTACAAGAACAAACAAAAAACAAAAAGTTCAAACAGCGAAAAAATAAGCGGATTTAAAGAAACTCCTCTTTACACCTGTACATCCACATCCATACAGTACATAGCCAAACTATTTCTGACTGCTTTTCAATAAATATCCTAATTTCTTAACTGGTCTCTTATTTCTCTACATCACAGAATTTGCCTTAAGCATGTTCATATTTAAGGCAGACTGTTTCGTGGTTCAGTTAATTTTTGCAGTCATAACACCAACAGCCTGTGCACATGAACGGGACAAAGAAGTTGTTGACATTTTAATATTAAGTTTTCAGTATAATCAACTTCCATCACATTACAATGTAGCAACATCAGTATAAAAGTAAAACTATCTTAAAACCGATTCTTTAACTTTGTAAGCAGCAGCCCTATCCTACTATCACCATGTTCCCATGTCCTTACTAACATATTCCCACATTAAGTTCTTGGGTGCATCAAGTTCACTGGCCAATCAACGCTAACTCAATGTACATGACAAACTTTCTAAAAACCATCTTGAACTAAATCCATTTCAGAGCTCCATTAAACATGAGCTGTAGCCTATTCCCAACTTCCAAAATTAATAAATTTAAAATTTTATAAAAGAAAAGGTTCTGAGTAAGTGCTATTAGCTATACACGTTAAATGTAGCTTCATCACAAATTTGAGGAAATAACCTTTGCTTAATTGTCCTCAGCAATATCAAGGAGAACAATCCTTAACAGGAGAACATAACAAAAAGGTAACTTGATCACAAATTTGAGGAAATAATCTTTTGCTTAATTGTCCTCAGAAATCAACGAGAACAATCCACAAAATATAACAAAAAATCAAACACAACCTAGAAAATATATAGAAGCTTCATACGCACATGCACACACACACATGATGGAAAAGATGCAACAGTACATAATCCACTTGTGGTCACATACCTTCCTATATGCCAATATATCAGCCAGAGGTATGGACAACATCATCTTCAGAGCAACTTCAAGTGCATCTGAAAGAGCTCTATCGCCATAAAGTTCAAACACACCAAAGTTTACATAGTTTCCCGCAAGAGCTGCCAAATGTGATAAGATTAGTTCAAGAAACAAAGCTCATACACCATGTTTACAAGGAAATTTCTATTCAATGATCCAACAAAAGCTCATACAACATGTTTACAAGGAAATTTCTGCTCACTGATCCATTGCCACAATACCATATTAAACCCACTGCAGCACTTGAATATAAACAAATTTGCAAATCACTGAAAATGCTAGGATTTTTGAAGTTTCAAAATATGTAACCAAGACGGATACACTCAAAAGTTTTTTAAAAAATAACCATCAGTACTTCTGTAGGAGAACTGGTTACTACTAGAT
Organism: Erythroxylum plowmanianum; assembly: GCA_025531925.1. Lineage (NCBI taxonomy): Eukaryota > Viridiplantae > Streptophyta > Magnoliopsida > Malpighiales > Erythroxylaceae > Erythroxylum > Erythroxylum plowmanianum. The sequence continues at coordinate 7,287,546 of JANVCQ010000005.1, forward strand.
GATATGGGTCATTATCTTCAATAAATCCCCAAAGGTCTCAGCTATATTTCTGTTTGTGGTGATCAAGTGCTAATCACACGATTAGTTTCTCAAGAAAGAAAGAGATCAACGTCAAATATCATATTAGGACGTTTTACAAACAAAAGAAGAGCATGATACCTAAATATTTATAAGTTAAACATGTGAATGTACAGATCTAAAAAGGGCGAGAAAGAATCACAGAAGGATCAGAAAATGCAATTTGAGACCAAGATGCTTCCATTTCAACAATGTACCAATAAGAAACTTTAAGCAACAAAGAGAATCCACCATGCCAACAAAAGAAATGGAAGATTCAGATTCCAACCTCTAGTGAGAATAGTTAAACAAATCCATATTCCTTTGTACTTGTAGGCATATATATCAGCAGCATTTGGAAGAGCTAAAATTCTTGTTCCATAGGCTACTATCAATTTGCTCACTTCCCGAAAGAGAAGAATGCCATTTGGAGAAGATGAATCGAAAGTTAAACGTTGAGCTTTGTTCAAAACAAACTCTGCCATGAATTTCAGCAGTGGGGTGGTAACCTGGAAAACAGGATGTACGACTACTCAAGAAAAAGATAATATTCATATGTAAGATTATTCAAGAAAAGATGCTTGGTAATATTAAGAACAAAATGTGTCATATGACATCATCCTACTCGAATGAACTTAGAAGAAATTTCACTGTTCAATTGCAAAAACAGCATTACTCCGGAAATTTTATCATTGCCAAGGAGCAGATTTAAATGCCAAAAAAGATTATGGAAAACTATTCAAAGAATCATATAACAATCAAAATACAAGACAAAAGCTTAGTAATGTTCAAACAATAATGTCACCAAGATGCATTAGGTGTCAGTAAATCAACAAAATAGATCTTCATACCTCTGGTGTATCAGTCCAGTGTGAGATGCCCTTCAAGAGTAGTGGCAAGTGTACAGGATATAGCCAATCAAATAGAAGCCCATATGTCCTCCGACTGAATGAACATAGAAGAAAAGCATTGAAAATTCAAAACCACAGACATATAGATAATTTCAGAGATCGCGAATATAAAAACCTGTTTGTGGCCATCGCAATGCCCCTGAGATCTCTCATTAACCCAATTAGGGCATACTTCACAGCATCAGTTCGAAACATTGATTCGGGAGTTGATTCCAAAGTTAGAAAAACCTGGAACACCATAAATATATCTCAACATTAGGACACCATAAATATATCTCAATACTAGAGCTAAAAGTTAAATCCATAAATGCACAATTAGAACAGCAAACACAACACCAAAATACACTGTAAAGATAATGAATGAATTTCAGATCCTCAAGTTAAAAGCAAGTACAGAAGTGTAGTCAGGACCGTTGACAAAAGAATTTAAGCAGTTTCACTCCTGCACTTCAAAATAAAATAAATATCATTCATATTTTCCCCCCAAAAAACATTTGAGAGGAGTCTTCCCCATCTACGCAGAATATAATTCCCATATACTCTGACAATGTTATATTGGCAAACACCGAAGAGAAACAGAGAGTACTTGTAGAAGTGGTTCCATCGAAGACTTGAATTTCACAGGGCTGTCCTCCATAAATATCAACCAACCAATAGTGTAGTAGAAGGTTGTCCTGCTTCGAGAACATCTATACTCTTCCAGGAAAGGAAAGTGCTCTCTCTACAAATTAAGAGTTAAATCTTTTATATTTATGATTCAACATAATTATATGAAACAAATCAAAGAATAGTGAACTAAATCAGGGAATATAAAAGCCAAATTACAGTATGGTTAGCAACAATGAATTTAGTCGTATCCAATTTCAGAAGCAGCTTGCCGGTCATATAACTGTAACAAATTTTAAAAAGAATATATTAGGGGAGTGCCAAAGACAAGAAATTGACAAAAAGAAGTTGTAGAATCTGTTATATAAACAACAAATCTAATTTGTAGCCAAATAATAAGCTCTTAGCACTGACCCAGATGCCAACTCCAAGAATAAACTTAATGTATGATCAATGACGTCCTCACTCTGAAATAGGAACAGAAAAGGACTAAGATGCCAATATTACAACAAAAATATGCAAAGAGGCAAATTGAAACAAAACTGTTACCTCTGTGTAACACTTGAGATTAGTAGCAATCTTTGCAACAATAACATTCAATAATAGTAGATGGTCGTGAAGTCCAAGAAGCTCAGACAATCGGGCATATAGCTGCTGCAACAGATAGAAACAAGCTCAATGGAGAAAAATACAATCATACACACAAGGAGGAAGTTTATTACCTTGGATGAGTGCACAGCCTGGTCACCTACATAAGACTTTCTAAAATGCTGAAAGAAGGTAAGAATTGCTCGATCAAGTCTTTGCTTGCTTAATTCACCGTATCTCTGTTAAATGACACCAGAGTCAAAATCATATCAACAGCAAAGCCTAAAATGGTTTCTATTAACCTCTTTAAATTTGCTTCACAAATAATAGTACCACAGTCACTTCCTTCTCAACGACCCCCCTCCCCCCCACCTCCCTCTCTTCTTGTGCGGGAGGGAGGAGAGGTTTGTCCAATGAGATAGTCAGTCAATTACAGAAAAACAGCCCCACTATAAAATTTCTTTTGACAATCTACCTGGGTATGAAGACCACTGTCTGTAACTTTTATCAGTTGCAGAACACGAGCTGAAAGTTCTGCATCAAGCACTTCTTGCGACTCACTACTGCAGGAGAGAAATTTAATAGAAAGAAAAAAGCTAATTGTAATGCACACGCAGATGAAGAAATTATACAGCAACCGAAAAAAAGGATGAAAGAAGAAAATGAGAAGAAAATATTACCTACAACCAGTGCATTGTTTTATTTTAAGAATAGCAGCAATTATATGAACAATCCAAGCAAGTTTTGCTTCAATGATAGCAAGTTCACTTCTGTCAGTAGCCTGAAGTCGTGCTATGTCCTATCCAAGTGATTCAAAAGCATTAATCAATTATCGTGGGACAATACCCCAGAATACTACCCTCACTCATTCAAGCTAACATACCGTGTATGATTGCAGAATAGGCTCCATTATATTTATTATGTACACCCCACTGCTTTCATACTGTCAAAAGTATATCAAGGAAAAGAAAAGGACAAAATCATAATCCATTAACTTGAATCCTTCACAAGCTTGTGAAGTCAATAGCTTGGTGCACATGCAATGTAATAAAAGAACAGTGACTGTAGTTACTATAGAACCTAGAAAGTTTAAGGCAGTAAAACTAGAAAGTAGACTTGGCAGCTCAACCTGGAATCTGCAAATATAGGGAAAGCAATCTAGCTGATCCTGAAGAAGCTCAACATTGTCCAATGGATTGTCAGGAAGATCATCTGGAAATCCTGCCTATAGAACACACACCAAAAATACAATCACTAAATCCAATCTCAATGCAGTAATTATCAATCAGAGAAGAAAAGTCTACCTGAACAGAGTTAAATCTTGATGTAATGAAGCCTTCAGTAATTTTAGGCACGAATTCATCAAGTAAACTTGGAGTATCACCCTTCAGGTATGGTACAGATGTAACCAATCTGGACCATAGTCCTAAAAGGTAGTACACACTGCTGCTAGCCCACTGAAGAAAACAAACTAAATCAGCAACTAAGAAAGTATGGTTAATCTGGAGCCAGTTGATTCAAGGCAATATCAAAGAGGAAAATAAAAGCAAGACAGAAGCACCTTTTAACTAAACCCCGCACAGCAAGTAACATAAATAGCATGCATAAACAATTTGCATCAAACTTCAGGAAATTATCTACACACCTGCCAAGAATGCAATGACTTTAAAGTGAACTCTGCTACCAATTGTATCCAGTCACTATAGCCTTCCACATTCACAAGCTCTGACAACTGTAATGCAATTGTACAAATTAGTAATGCTAATGAATTGAAAGGCAGATTAACTAAATCACATCAATTGAAACTTAAAACTAAGCAAAATCATGATTTATGAACTCAATGCCAGAATCCATCAGTTGAACAACAATACTAAATTTATAGAACTGAAAAGGTAACATGCACATAAAAGACAACAAGTAGAAGCATTGTAATTTATACAAGAAAATATTTATATAAAGGAATGCAGAGCATCAAACGATATGAGGGCATGGAAGGAAGGTGCAATAAAATACCAGTATGAACGTAAGCAAAAGCTAATTTTTTTAATTAAAAAAAAAATCAGGAACTGCAGAAGCATCATATTCCGACCATTAGAAGACTGAAGCTGTTATATAAAAGGAAGCTCCTGCTAAGTTATTTCTACACAAGAATCATGCAAAATGTAAATCTTAAAGGAATTAGATTCTGTGTTCTTTTTCTCCTCATTTACAGAGAAACAGGTTCGTATATTTGTTTTTGTTGGGTTGGGAAACATGATTATACATAATTATCACATACAATGTGTATGTTTACAGAACTCCATTCAAGTTGTTATTCATAAACTTGATATGTAACAACAACATTTTGTAATTTTTATGCAGAATAGGAGGCATAAAAGCTAATCATTGCAGATAGGCTGATATACACTTACATACAAAACCCATAAGTGTACAGGTGTCAAAGTATTAGAAAATATAAAATCCATCTTGGTCATGCAACAGTATGAATTGAAGTAGGAAATCAAGATGCTAAGAGAAGAAAAATAAGAAAATTAAAGGAAAAAAGAAAGAAAAAGGCATACGAATTCCAAGATGATGTAACAAGTTATCATACATACCATAGAAGGAAATAAAAATCAACACAGTATGTCATTAATAGGTTTTCACACACTATGAAAAGCTACAAGATGTAAAAGTGTGAAAAGCATATGTTCAAAATAATTTGTGTATGGCATGACCAAAAAATAGAGAGAAAGGGAGAGGAGAAGTGCAACATGCAGACATAATTTCAAAGAACAGAAACCTGATAGTTCACTTTGAAGCGTCCAAGAAGACGACAAAACTCATGGTAATTGTCATGATCAGCAAGACCTGATTCCCAATAGTACATTTATTAAGCAAATGAAAATAAGTGGTGTGAGAAAAAGAGCTCAGTCAGTAAACCTTGATTAAGGCTTATTGCAGAAATTAGACCAAAAACCACTACAAATTCACGAGAGCAGCAGTCTCAATACAATCATACAAGCTTCATTCCATAAGCAACTTGCAAGTAAGCAAATTATAGAGCACAATGTTATCCAAAGAACAACCTCAAGTTTAAAAGAAACGAAGATGCAAAGGAAGAACAGAAAAGACAAGAAAGAAAACATGGACCAAAAATGACAACCAAATAGGCATGGAATACACAGCACCACACCTCATCATGCTTTTGGGGAAATATTTTTAGAACCTGAAAACAGTAAAGACTATATGTCATTTCCCTAGCACCCATCACCACAGTTTAATAAGTTAACCTTTTGCAATCCAAGAGTGATGGCAGACTTTAATTTCCAAACTAAAAGATGGAAAGGCATCATATCTTGATTTCTGTTAAGAATCATTAGGACAGCAAGAATTTTGCTGAAGGTTTCAAGTCTAGAGTACCTTGTCCTGTTTGTAGAATTTCTTTCGTTCCAGTCATCAGATGTGCCAAAAACTTAGAACGGGCAGCATCATTTGCAAATAAAGAGCGCCTCACAGACGCCAGACGAACCAAACACTCCAACGCCTACAATGGAAACAAAAATAAAAAAAATGAGTAGATCTCACACACAAATGCACACACCCATGAAAAGGAAAGGGGCCTAACATGAACTAACCTCCTTTGAAAGAGGCGCCCCTCTAAGAGCATAGTAATCAAAGAAAATCTGCAAAGTTGAGGGATCCTCAAAAACTGGCCTCCAAGATGAAGGAATCTGTAGAATTAACAATTGAACCAATTGACATTTCACACTCCATCCAATAATAATGTCATAACTATTTAACTGATTAAGAATTTTTATCTATATACCAATACAAACCATTACCTGAACAGTACCAAATTCTTCTGAACTTTCATCAATTGACGTCCCAACGAAATCAAAAGACAAACACTTCAGTGACAGAGAAAGCGCCAACTCTTGCAATTGACTAGCAACTGTACATCATTATCCAAAAAAAAACTTTTCAAGACACTTAGAAGTACAGAAAGGCGAGGGTAGGAAGGGAGAAAAAAATGACAAACCCATTACCATCAGTTTTTAGTTGCTGCAGTGATGTTAAAGATATCTGGAATATTTGATAAAGCAATTGATCCCTAAAGGAGCAGGCTACCCTCCGATGATGTGTTGAAGGTAAACCTGTGTTAGCCTGATCATGCAGGCACATGGAATAGCAAAATAAATGTCAGTATTCCGACAACAAAATATGCTCACAAAACAAAATACCTGCAATAGTAATGGTAGTGACAAAGAAGGAACATATATATAGAAGAAGAGCACACACACTAACTTCAAAAGTCATCACACTTCTTAGCCTACATTTACACGTGAAAATAAAATTATCTAGGTAATGCTTTTGCTAACATCAAGATATAAATGCTTAAACTCACAGCACGTTTCACTGGTATCCATCATCTTTACACGTGGAAAAAGTGACACCAAATCAACCCCTTGTCAATATGAATCTAACAAGTGAACTTGAGAATTTGAAATAGGGGGCTATGAAAAAGATACTGGTTAGTTAAGTTTCAATTTTTGATTTTACACGAAGAATAACAAAACAAGCATAGAAGCCACTGCACAAAATGTCATTCCAAGACAGATATCTACTCGACTAGGCTGAATAAGCCATAGATCGATTTCCCTTTTAATTTAATTAGGGACTCGTAAAAGGATTGTTAAAGGAAGTGACTAATGTTCAATTCATGCAAACGTTACTAATTTAAAGACTAAGTTGCAGTAAAGTACTTAGATCACTCTTATTTCCACACTTATCAAAAACAATACCATGCTAGTATATCCTTTCACCATTATTTTCAAATCTTCTTCAAGAATTGAGCATATAAACATCTTTTGAGATATATATGCAATGACTGAAAAGGTAGCATTTTCTTTGGCGGATTATAAAATTATGAAACAGATTTACTTCACTGAATGCAGGATAGTAATCAATAGTCAGTCAAAACAAAATGCTAACTAACCTGATTCATCTCAGAAACTAGTTGATTCAGTATCTTCAAACCAATAGCATAGTGATCTGTTGAAGCCTGTAGAGAGAGAGGGAGATTATGAATTCTTATCTAGATTTTTTCCCCTTATAAGTTAGCCAAGAATGAAAAACATCTAAACAGTCGGCTAGAGAGGAAGATATAAGAATTTTCTTGGCTAATTGCATTTGTTATACATTGCAGAAATGAAAGCAATCAAAAGATTTGGTCAAACTCTTATTCCATTTTGAGGCAAACACGTTAACAGCTGCAACGACTAAAAACGGTTAAAAAAACTAAGAATCATTTGAATGTAACAACAGTGGGAAAATATGTAAATAAATATCAAAATCCATAAAGGCCCAAAGATTAAAGGTAGTAAAAGCATACGTTTCATCTAACCAGAACACTAGATGAGAAAAACAAAGCATTATTTGGTAGGCAAAGAGATGTGAAAAATAAAATAATTAAAGAAGGAAAACTAGTAATGTCCCAATCCCAGGGCACATTAATGCTCGTATGTAGCCAAATGCAAATGCAAGCAAGCAAGCACAAAGCAATGCTGCTGTTAACCATTTTGGATAAAGCAAGGATTCACCTGACTCAAAAAGTTTGTAGAGTCCTTTACCACATCTCTAAACCTATCATCGTCAAACCACCCAAACTTTGTAACTCGACAAAGAAGCTGTACTAGAGAAGCGATAACAAAGGGCTGCAGCTTAGGTCCTCGACTAGCCAGATAGCTAACAAGGTAGTTGCCTAATACCAAAATAACAAGCAACAATAAGAATCCACCATCTCAGTTCCTCTGCAAACAAAGGAGGAAATATTGCAAAAACTAAAGTGATGATTATTACGGATATCAAGACGAAGTTGTAAAGAGAGGCTGTGCTCAGTAACTTGCTTCAACAAGCTAGAACTAGCAAGCATCAATGCATATGGAGTCAGAGCATTGTCAAGAATGTATTGGCATTGAGAAATGTATTCAGTGTTAACAGAAAAGCATTTCAAAGTATTCTCAGCATGTGCTCTTTCGACCGAATCTTGGGAATTATATAGCCTCTCACACAATGCTTCTAGCTGGGCAAGGCTCTCCATCGAGTACCTAAAAACGTCGACATCCAATTAATCATCACATTAATCAAACACAAGAAAAACAACTTCACACCCGCACTCACAAACTCAACCAAGCAAAACACCAATCAGAACGAAGACTTTAGAAAGCTTCCACAACACTAGTAAACCACATGCACGTAGTTTGATTATCGTCGGTTCATTGCACGAACCAAACTAAATCACCGTCAATGCGGAATCGTTTCTGGGAAACAGCAATTGCAACAAAACGAATCCATATCACAATCAAGAGTTCAGGAAAATTCCAGAAAATGATCGCCGATTAAAATGAACTTGAAATCGATTGTTCAGCAAAGCAAATCCTCAAGCCAAGCAAACACATCCAAAAAAACACAAAAAGGATGAGGAAACCAGAGAGGGAGTACCTTCGGATCCACGGTAGATCTGTCTAATTAACAAAAGGCGTTTGTTTCGGATTGGTAATGTGAAGAAGAAAGCAAAGAATTTTTTTTATCTTTTTTTGCTTCCTTCTTCAACCCTGAAGGAGTCTTCAATGTTTGTTTCTCACTCTACGCATAAATACGTTATACATTTTGGTATTTATATTTGTTAAAACAATTAATGAAAAAGAGCAAAAGACTCAAACTTTGTTTTCAAGTAATAGTTTACACGTTTTAAATAAATTATTGTCTTAATTCATAGTTTATATCTTGAAGATATTTTCACATGCACATTTTTTAATTCTAATGTGCATCATCTAGTTACACTTGATGAACATTTGGCAAATTGAATAGCTTGAACTAATTTGACTAAAATGTTAAAATAATATTTTTATTCAAAACACAGTAATGGGAAAAAAAAAGTTTGCAACTAAACATAGTCTAATCCAATAATTGCAAATTTTATTTATAAATAATAATAATTTCTCAAATATAAATGAGTAATACATTTTAGCTTTATCGGTTTGTTACTACCAATGTTGTAAATATCGAACCAGATATCGAACCAGTCAAAGAAAAGATTTAAGTTTTAAAAGTTCAATCAGTATTAAATCGTTATAAAACTTGTTTACAATAAATAAAAATAAAATATTTAATTAAAATAAAAAATATAACTATTATTATTTTAACATTGATTGCCTAATAAGTATTATGGTACTCCCTGTTTAGGCCAGTATTTCAAAGTCTGACTCCTTTCTATAGGGTTATATCGTAAGGTCTGAACTCATTCAATTGTGAGCATTTTAACATTTAAGCAACACAAATTAATTCAAAGGGTTTGGATTCTCTGTCCCAAATATCCTGTTTTAACCTTATTCTCGCCCCAAAATGACACTATTTTATTTTTGTTTACACATAAAACGACGTTGTTTTGGAGTGAAAATAAGGTTGGAACATGATATTTGGGCAGATGATCTGATACCCAATTCAAAACCTTTACAAATATAGTTACTGTCATCATTTTATATGTCATAACAAGAGTATATGACATCAATTTGATGCGGATGGTGGTGGCTTTCAATCTTGACTTCTTCCACTATTGATGGCATGTCTTGTTTCATGTCCAGTAGGAATACAGGCCTCCACTACTATTTCCACTCCTATGTCCATGAGTGCAATGCCCTTTGTAAACAGATCAACCCTAATCTGATCACTACTTGAGAAGTCCTTATTTTTCCTTGCAACTGTTTTGTCCTCTATCAGTTGCATCACCTCACTTTCCTCTATTTCCGCTATGATCAACGCCTTATTTTTAAGTCATTGTAATACCTATTCGATAAGTTATTATATATAATTTTCAACAGAGCAAATACTAAGACATGAATATCATAAAATAACATTTGGGAACTTTACCTAAAAATAACTACAAGGCAGTTCCAATTGTAGAACCTTAAAACCCACCTTAACTTCTTTCTCAACCTCAATAAGGGATTGAAATAAAGATAATTGATATTGCTTTGTAGTTTCTTCTGCAAATTTTTTATGAAGAAAAACCATAAAAAGAATATTTTCAAGACAAACATAAACTAATGCAATGTCGAATGCCTACATGCATGCACATATGAAATGGGCACCATGACTAACATAACGAAATGGTTTTCTAGGACTATACCTTTTGCATGGTTAATAAAATGTTTATAAACTTTAATGCATCTTGGAAAGCACCAGTTAATAGATTTGAAGTGTTCAAATCATTTGACATTCTAGTTTTAAATTCATCACATAGTTTACTGATGCACTTCAAGGCTTTTGCCCTAAATGTAATTGTTTTACCATTCTCCACTATTCCCTCCTTTAACTTTGATTCTTTAATTGGTTATAGAGCATTATCACAATCTTGCAATGTCTACATACATAGCAACACCTTCACTTTAGAGTAAAGGTTTTGTAGACAAATACCTGTATATGTACACAAATACATGTAGGCTTAATATACTTGTGCATTCTATGTCGTCCAGCAATAATAGGCTGCATTTACTAGGAAATGAAGCAAATTTTGGAAGCATCACATAAGTTATATTTTAGAGGTTTCATTAAATTCCAAGGAGAAAAGTGAAAGTCAAGCCAACAATTCCAATACAAATAAGCATTTAGGCTTTTGCTTACTGGCCCAAACACTTATGCCTGCAATCATATTTGAAATTAAGGTTGCATAAACAGCCCTCTCATTTAGATTCGTAATTCAAATAGCTCCAAACAAGTTTCATTTGATGGCAGCTTAAACGAAGGCATTCTCATTATAAAACACAGGTGAAATTATGGTGAACTTCCTTACGGTTATGTTACTCATGCCACTCATTTTTTTAATGGCTTAGACTCAACGCAAACACTTTACCATATGATTGCTTATACACTAAATTTCCACCATTTAGAGTATACACATGCATAAATTAAAAAGGACTATCTATAACCGGTTGTAATGGGGCTACAAGTTGAGGTGAGGAACAATGGATAAATGAGGTTAAAACCATAAATATTAGCAAAGCATTTAAAAAAAAGTAGGGAACAGTAATGTAGATCAAACCGTGAAAGTCACCTCACTCAAAAGAATTCAACCATGACCTTTCTTGAAAAGATGAAACATAAATGTCTTATTTTCTTGATATCACTCAAAAGATATTTTTTTCTCTCTTTTCCAATAAAAGAATATTTTACAAAGCAATAGCAACACCAAAGACTTCCAATCCCATATTTCGTAAAATTTATTCTCACACCATTTGATTCCCATGTTCCCCACAGTTAAATTTATAAGTCACTTTAGTTTAAATGCATTACTTATATCTATAGTTGGGTAAGATTTTAACTGAAGGTTTGGGATTGTAATATAGATGCGATCCAAATAAAAATAACTTATGGCTAAAAGGGGTTGACTAGGGATATTAAATCGAATGAGCTATTTAAGTTAAAAGTTCAAAAAATAAGGACAGCCTTTTATCATTTTCATGTATGCATACACTAATATGGTCTCAAAACCGTTCAAAGAAAATTATAAAGATATATTCACAAATAAGAACATCATACATCAAAGAAAATATAGACTAAAACAAATGTATCAATCGTTTACAACATAAAAGCTCATAGGTTAATACAAGTCACCTCAACTTCACACAATACCCTATCACTTTATTGTTGAAGTTTATATAAATGCATACTACTAACTAACTCAAACATCAATGTATTGTTAGTCTCACTCTTAAATAATTAAATCCTTAAGCATACACACAATCTAATCCCTTCAAATTGCAGATGATGAAACTATATAGTGGACCAACACAACAAACTAGCTAACATAATATAATAAACCAAAATAAAATAAAATAATCATAACAGCAACTAAAACAAAATAAAAGTGAAAGTAAAGACATCACTCATTACAAGAAGAATAAAATAAAAAAATAACATAACAATTTCCTTCCCCATATGTAAACCAAATATTATCCATAATATGATGAAGTATAAAAAAGGAGTTAATTACAAAAAAATCTCAAACTTTGCTCAAATTTGGAATTATAGCCCGAATTTTATAAAATGACAATTAAATATTCAAACTTTCAGTCTTTTCAATTCTAGCTTAATGTTAGTGTCTTTATTAAGTTTACTGACATGGCTTACTACGCACTCCAGAGACCCAAAATACTTATACAGCTTAGATCAAATTAACATAACTAATGAAAATTAATTAAACTGTCATTTATAACATAACTATAATTGCATCATTTTTGGGAATAAAGCCCCTAAATGATAGATGCAGCCCTTCGTTCTTACACATCCCTTTCTTTTTGCATCATACCAAGCTACTCTGTTTGTTCTCGCATCACATAACTGTCCTCTCTCTCTTTCTTCTCTCTATCTCTCTCTCTTTATGAATCTATTTGTTCGAATTTTGAGAGAGAGGTAGAGAGCACCTTATAATCTTATTTAAGGATAGCCATACCTTTAATTTAATAAGGCATTCAGAGGAGTTAAAAGGTCTGCATTACTCATTTCATAAAAACAAACCATTCACAATTTGGTCTCTGATTTGCAACTCCTATTTAACTAAACCAGTAACAACACCATCCAATTTTAGTGTCCCTTTTAGTCGACTATGTATTCTTTGTTCTTGCGTCTCAGTTTTACGCCTCTTCTCTCTCTTTTCTATTTTATGCCGAATTTTCATGGTTGTCTATTTCTTCTCTTTTTGTTAGAACCCTCCTGTTGTTATTCTAAACCCTTAACAAGTTTTCCCTTTGTCTTCGATTCCTTTTTATTGTTTCTCTATTTAATGGGTTCTCACCAAGTTTATTAGTGGAACCAACCAATTGTTATTGTCAGACGGGCTTTTTGGTATATCCAAAATAGTTGTAGATTAATGATGGATAATGCATTGCTTGAATGAAGGGAAGAAGATGTATCTACTAAATCTCTAATCGCTTTACCATGCTAACCATTCCTTTCATTAGGTATCACCATTCCTTTCATTAGGTATCCATTTGTCTTTCTATATTTCTTCTATTATCTTTCATGGTAATTCAACTACTTTCATGGAAAAAAAAGTTTATGAATCACATGCATTTGGGATCTTTCTCTGTAAGATCTTGAATGTTTTTTTTGCCTTCTTTTGTATCTTTAACTCAAATTCTTAGTTGTTTTTTTTGTTGCCCACGAGGTGTCCTAGGAGGGTCCTAACTATAGGAAGGCACCTTTAAGTCATCTACTCCTAGAGTAATCCCCGCTCGAGCCAGGTAGGTCCCTTGCGGGAGGCAAAGTTCTGGCGCCAAGTTTTAAACGGCTGCATACATGAGGGCAGTTCAAACCCGCGACCTCACTTAAGCCAAGAGAGCCCCTTACCAACTCACCTGCGCTCTTAGTTGTTGATTGCATAATCAATTATTTAAATTTCATATTACTGTTTTGCATGTTAAAGAACCAAAACAACGCAATTTTAGTTATGTTATTAAACTCTCCATATAACTCATTTTTTGTTTAATTATGTCTAGGTGGGCTACTAATTATAAGCAATATTTAGAGTATGGAGAGTTAGATGGATCAAATGGCTATTGTAATCAATCGTTTAAAGGTGTAAAATTATGCTAAATTACCATCCTAAACACTGATAAACCCAAAGAGGATGTTTGTGCAATGGTATTAAGAAGCATAAAGTAGTTGGAATTGCCAACCAAGACACCATATACATCCAAAAAAAGAAAAGAAAAGGAAGGGGCAATCAAAAGTAATTTTTAAAATGAAAAGGTATTGACCAGTAAAAATTATCCTCCAATTAAGAACGAACTTATTCCCCTTTTTCTTAAAGCCCTAATGGAAAATCAAAAATATGAGTGCAATTCGAGCTTATAAAAACTTCTAAAAAATATGATATAAATATTCCACCTTTTGATGTTGTTAAATAAGTTCCTCGTAATAATAAAATTTTGAAGAAGTTGTATACAATAAAAGGGAATAACTTAAAAGATGTGAGAAGATTAAGGTAGGAGCAAGTGTTTCAACAATCATTTATAAAATTCTTTCAAAAAAAAAGGATCTTAGTACGTTTTTCATCCTTTACATGATAAATGACACTAGAATCGAAAAGGCAATGTTATTTTTAGGAGCATCTATTAATATTATATTTTACACCATCTATTATGTTCTAAATCTTAGACCATTAGTAAAAACTATTGTAATGATTCAGCTAATTAATAGGTCTAATGTATATCCTAAGAGGTTAGTTAAAGATGACCTTGTTTAGGTTAATGATAAATTGATTTTATTAAGCTATTTTTATGGTCTAAACATAGAAAACAATGATTAATCATTAACTATTTTATTAGGAAGATCTTTTTTTAAAATTTCAAAAACAAAAATTGATGTTCATAAGGGTACACTAACTATAAAATTTGATGGTGAGTCTGTTCAATTTAATATATATGATGTTATGAGATATCTTAATGCTAATTCTCTTATATGCTCAGTTGATTTAATTAATTCTCCAACATAAGATGTTTTTTAACTCGAAGCAAAAATAAGTTAGAGGTAGCCAACCATGTACATCTTTGAGAAGAAAATGAAGATTTGAAGTTAAGTTTTGAATTATGGGTTCTAATGCTAGATTCAAACGAATTTGTGAAGATGAAAAAAATTGGGTAATGTGTCTATGTTGAGTCGCTAGTGCTTAACGAACATTTTTACCATCTATTTTGTAGGCACCAATATTGAAATTGAAACTGCTTCTGAGCCATCTTAAGTACATGTACTTGGGAGATAAAGGGATGTTGCCAATCATTGTTTAACAAGCTTAATGGGAGACAAGAAGAAAAGTTAGTAAAAGTTCTCGTAATGTAGCACCCCACTCCCGCACGACCCGAACCCGACATCGATGGTGATATTCGAGTCCGTGCTCTGCGAGAGTGGCGTGCTAATGCACTCAATCATTCAAAAGTTAGTATAAATATTTTTTTTTCTAGAAATCACAAACACACACACTATGCGGAAGCCAATCATCACATACAGTCAATAATAATTTCATTGGCCACTTGCGCCCTTTCACAAATACAAAGCACTTAAGTCAGTTTGACTTTACAATTGACATAATCATTTGTCCAAAAGTTCATAATACACAATCTTATAAAGAAATAAGAAAACACTAATGCAGACGGGAACTGATCCCGACCTCTATCCTTCACTTGTATGCTGTAGCTATACTCCCGTTGGCCTAAAGGGGTATTCTTCTAATCCTGAAAATTAGTTGCAAATTTTGGGTGAGTTTTGCGAGCTCAATGAGTGACCATCATCGATGGCTCACTCATCACATAACATATACAATTCACATAATTCACATCAGTTCGTTAACAATCATAATGAATCACATACACTTAATCATTCATTTCACATATTGCATTCAGAAATCATTCATATCATGAATATGCAGTGCATATGAGACTCTCTTTCCAATTGTTATTTTGTTGTGACCGAGTGCCTAAATTGTCCTGTATTCTTTGGATACCGGGCTCATTGATAACTGTCCCTTATAGGGCTCATTAAACGTTGAGTCTGAGGCTCTGAATCACTTTTGAGCTCGAGACTCTTTTTCACACGTTGAGCTTGTAGCTCTGATCGGTGACTACTCTGGTCACAACTGTCATTATGTTTCATGCATTCGTGCAATGGAATGCATCACTTACATTGCATGTACTTATTCGATCACATTCACTTATCGTCGGACCGTAGTCCGACATTCAACATATAGTTGAGCATTCACTCTTTCACTTGCATGCAATGCACATTCCGAAAATACTTGGTTCATCTTATTCACATACAATGAGCATTTCAATAATTCAGATCAATCATCCCAATCATCGGAACTTCTATTCAGAATCCAAACACAATCAATCACATTCATCATACAGAGACCAATGTAAACAAAATTCAAATAAAGCAGACAATGAAGTGAGACCATCTAAGTCTACTCACAGTACGCTCCAAAATAGCATTTGCTTCCCAATTCTGGAACGTCTGTATGCGGACACTTGACCTGCACAACCCATTTATGCAAAACACCCATTTCACACTCATCAATAATTGCATACAGATAATAAATGGACTATGTACAATGCATGCTTAATGACAATCCCGGGTATGTTTTAGAATACATTTTATGCTCATTCCCATTTCAAAATTCATGTGTGTCTAATTGAACTTAGACTTACACTTCATTTGTACATAAT
>JANVCQ010000005.1:7304068-7314139 GCA_025531925.1 Erythroxylum plowmanianum
CGGTTCAACCACCGGTCGAACCGGTGTGACGTAATAATTATGTAATAATTATATTTAATTATATATAATATAAAAAAATTTAAAAAAATAAAAAAAATAAAAAAAATTGTCGGACTGGTCGGATCGGACCGGTCCGACCGGTCAATTGACCGGTTTTGCCCGGTTCAGACTGGGTCAATTTATAGCCGATTTTGAAGGATCAACCGGACCGGACCACCGACCAATCACCGGTCGAACCGGCCGGTCCGGTCCGGGTTTTAAAACATAGGTCTACAAGAGGAAGCAGTCTAATAACATTACAATGGACTCTTTTTCATCCATCTTTTGATATTAAAAAGAATTTCTTTTTTATGGAATTTGTTAAGAAAAATTTGAGGAAAGACAAATGAATTATAAAATAGTTTTTAAAGCAAATAAAAGAGCTTATCTTAAAAATACAAATATATGTATTATGTTACGTGAATGTCCATTCAACAATGTAATCAACACTTGGTATAAGTAAAAAGCCTGAATAATTGACAAGGCTTTGAAATGATAATCTCTTGTTGGTGCCTGCTTAGGTTTGAGCATCAGTTGCCAATTTCTCTCTTAAGACTTTTCTTAATATTTTGCCAGATGGTGCCTTGGGAATGGCTTCTACGAAGAACACCTTCTTCAATCTCTTGTAGAAAACCACCTGCAGCAATGATCACCACGTTATCCATTTCAGGAGTTAGAAATAGCAGTAGTATTATGTTACTTTTCATCATCAACAACACATACTAGTGAAATAATAAATATTTACCTGCTTTGAAATGTACTGTTTAATTTCATCTTCTGTGATCTGGGAGTTATTTGATCTCACCACAAATGCAACTGGAACTTCTCCAGATGCTTCATCCTTCATCCTGAGAGTTGGAATTCCCTTCCTTGTAAGGAATCAATCTTGAGGTTTTCATAATAATTTCAGTTCTATCACTTTTTTTTTTTAATTAATGTGTACTCTCCATCATACCCTATAAGATTTTGAGATAAATTCTGTATAATGTACAAAGACAGTGAACAGGGGAACTTACGCAACCACAGCAGCATCAGATACATCAGGATGAGCTATTAACATGGCTTCAAGCTCAGCAGGAGGAACCTGATACCCTTTATATTTGATAAGCTCCTTCAATCTGTCGACAATGAAGAGCTCATCGTCGTCGTCGATATATCCAATATCTCCCGTATGTAACCATCCTTGCTTATCTATGGTCCTTGATGTTGCTTCAGGATCATTCAAGTATCCTGTACATCAAAACCAGTACACACCATGTTAATTATTCCATCTGTTTGGTCTGATTTGTATAGTATTTAGAGGATTAATTGTCTTATTAGTGAAATGGGACCTTTCATGATCTGATCTCCTCTAATGCAAAATTCACCAGGTTGGTTTCGTGGTAGAGAGGCCCCAGTTTCAGGATCAACAATCTTCATTTCAGCATTTCTGACAACAGTACCACAAGAGCCAGGCTTTATGTCAAATGGCTCTTTTGCAAATGCCAAACACATCGCTAACACTGGTCCTGCCTCTGTCATCCCGTATCCCTTTTCAAAAACAAAAAACAAAAAAACTCATTTCTCCATTAAAATTCATCTACTAACAGTATACATATATATATATATATATATATGAGAACTATTCAAACGAGGGCAATTAATTATCTTTAACGATGTTAAATTTTGCTGGCTATATACTCTTAGGGGCATATCTTAGTTGCTAATTACATACTGGCTAAGCTAATCAGGGAATTAGTGGAGTTCGTTAATAATTAGCTTAAATATATGGCTCAAGCCTAGTACACCAAATGGAAGTCCCTGTCGTTTTTAACGCTTTAAATTTAGGATAACTTACCTAGGACGGTAGCTTTCACTACATGACATCTTTTAAGTAAATATTAAAAAGGGTTCATTAATAAAGTGCCAACTTTAACAACCAAGCCCACCACAACCAAGTAAATAATTGCTGACAGGGTTATTCATGTGGCCCGAGTTTTACTTTGCCAAGAATCAATGCTAAAATAAAAGTTTACTGTTGAAGAATTAATGTACGTAATCTACCTTTTATATGTCAACACTTACTCTCCTTATTTATATTTTTCTTAATCATAAAAGCCTTGCAACCATCTGGCCAACAAAGTCAGAGACTTAAAACGGAAGAAATTTGGAAAACTGTTGGGTAGCCGCCTTCAAACCAGTTGTGTCCTGTCCACCTGTTCCAAACATCCAACCATGCAATAACTGGACAGGAGCACAGAGTTAATGAAACAGGTGGTTTGAAGCCTGGGTAACCTCCCAAGTCCCACCTCACAAACTGACCTACCTTGGAGGCGCTTATCTATCTTGTTATAACGTCTTTCAAGAAAATTTAGCATTCATATGCTATCATGTAGTGGACAGTCTACCCTATCCAACAACCACAAAATACTAAAAATTTCTCACCTCTCCCTGTGTTCATTAGACCAAAATCAATAAGGAAATTCAATTTTGATTAGTATTGTTAAATTAGAAAAAAAAAAAGGTTTCTAATTTGTATTAACTTAACATGTTAACCAGTAAGTTCAAGAAAGTTTCCATACCTGACCGAGCGTAGCATTTGGAAACTTTGTTCTCACAGTGTCTTCAAGCTCCTTCCCCAACGGAGCCGCTCCTGATTTACAGATCCTTACGGACGACAAGTCGTACTTGTCGGTCTGGTCGGACTTTGCAATCGCCAATACTATAGGTGGCACCATCGGCGCCACAGTAACCTTGTACCTTTGCACCAACGCCAGCAACGTCCCAATGTCGTACTTGGGCATCAACAGAATCGCCCCACCAACTCGCAGCCCACATAGCATTATCGAGTTAAGAGCATAAATATGGAACATGGGCAACACGCAAAGAATCACATCTTCGCTGTGCAGGTACAAGTTTGGATTATCTCCATCAACTTGTTGGGCTACGCTTGTTATTAATCCCTTGTGCGTTAACATCACTCCTTTAGGCAACCCTGTAGTACCCGATGAGTAGAACAGCGCCACCACGTCCTCGGGAGAGAAGTCAACCTCCGGTAAGTTGCTCTCGTCGGCTTGTGTCAGCTCAGAGAAGTGTAAGCAACCATCAGGTGGAGAATCAATACACATGATCATAACACCAACCTCATTTACAAGATCCTTCACCTTGTCCACGTAACAAGCTTGTGTGATTATCAGCTTAGCGCCAGAGCTTTTCACCTGTTTTGCTATCTCCGCGGGGGTGAAGAAAGGGTTGGCGGCGGTTGTGATAGCTCCGCGATATGAAGCTCCTAAGAAGGTGAGAACGAACTGGGGCGAATTGGGTAGCAAAAGCATGATTACATCTTGGTGTTGGATGCCAAGTTTGTTGAGACCAGAAGCGACTTTTCTTGATGTGAGCTCAACTTGAGCGCACGTGTACACTTCACCTGAGGTTCCATCGATCAAACAGGGACGTGAGGAGTGGGTGGAGATGTTTTGGAAGACGTAGGAATGTATAGGAATGGTGTTGGGGATGTATATGTCGGGGAGTTTTGATCGGAATATGAATCTTTCTTCTGGTTGCTCTGCTTTTTGTTCCATTTCAACAATTATGTTTGCGAAACAGAGGAGGTAAAATGAGTGGCTACGCTTTGAGAGAATTGAAGTCTGTGGGGGAAGGTCAGCGATGATATAAAGGCAGAATCAGTTTAAGTTGGTGGCCTTATTATTATCAAATTCAAAGAAAATAAGAAAAAAAAGAGGAAGTTGGTGGAAGGAGATTATGGGGATTACTGAATTGTTGAAGGGTTAAAAGGGAAGTAGATAATTTTGACATAATAATGATGTCATATTCTGTAATTTTATTAAAAAACAAAGCATGAGTCATTTGTCACGAGTGGAATGTGAAGACTACTTGATTCTATCATATCTATAATTTCATATTATCATTTATGAATTTTATTTAATACCTAGAACCTATAAAAAATAAATAGATGAATATTAATGAAATAGAATAATATTTTGTCATGCCCATGTAAAAGTTATCTACTTAACTAATATACCAAAAATTACAATATAATGTTAACATTAATTACTCAAAACACTTTTAAAATAGTTTTAAAATACATAAATATTAGTTTTATAACTAAATTTTAAATAATATTTTTTGTCGTTGATGAAAAGATGGCTAAGGGTTGGGTGAGAAGAACGCATAATAAATATGGAGTGGGCTGTGGGCAAGGTTTTGGGTTGGTGAGAGGAGTAGTGGTGGAGGGTGATGTGGGGTCCCTTGTTTGGTATTGAACTTTGAAAGAGCCTTAAGTTGACCAATATATGCAAATAAAATAATAATCATAATTTATGTACAAAGGTATATCCATATGATAAACATAGTGATTGAGTTGGATTATGCTCTCTGTCGTCTTCCTCTTCACCTACCACACGCACACGTCCTTCTCCTCGGTACAAAATCATCTATGCCCTTCACCTACTTTCGGCTCAGCCTCAGCTCTTACGTCGACTTCTGCTAGATTTTGTCATCTACTGTTTCATACCTAGCCTAGCCATTTCATTTGTAAAAATACCTAACCTGTAAGCAGGGGTTATGTATTTTTCAAGTGTGAAACAAATTATTGAAAGAGATAGGTGGCAGAAATAGGTATGATTGTGAGTCAACATTCTTGCCTACTAGTAACTTTGTTGAATCAACCAAGAGTAAACTGTTTGTACGAAATGTATCATAATGGACTTTGCCTAATTAAGTAGTATATAAATGGGATACCTATTAGGTTATGACTGGTTCTCAAGTGAATAGCTTAAACAATGGATAATGAAGGTTGATCTCTTTGTCGTTTTATTAAACAACCGCTAGGTATACCATAATATGAATAAGACTTTTTTTAACGGATTAAAAATTGTTAAATTTTTATCTTTTTATTTTGATGCCTTTTTAATTTTTAATTAAATATTCAAAATTGTAAAGACTGAATATTTTTTTAAACTTATTATCATTTTATTAATGTGGTTATTAGTGTATGTGAAGACTGATATTTGAAAATTTTAGTAACTGGTCGGCCTTTGACCATTATCGTGTTCTTCTATAAATATTTCATTTAAAAAAAATGAAAAAAATGAAAAAAAATCTTTCTCTGGTCTTTCACTCTCACAAAGCCTCAAAGTCGAAAAAATTCAATTTTTTGCTCTGTTGAAAAAGAGGATAAAGAAAGAGATGATTGAGTTTCGGTTCTTTCTCTCTTTATCTCTTCAATTTATTTAGGTATCTTCATCTTCATCTTTTATTTGATTTTGGGTTTAGCAAGTTTATATCTTTTTTTGTAAGTATCAGAAGCATTTCTCACCACAGCTGTTCTTTTGCTCTTACCATTGCTCCCTCAGCTCTCTAATGTTTCCGAGTTCATCATTTGGTTTGCCACTAATTATTAATTTAACACTTGTGTAGCTGTTAAGTTTTTAGTTTTTGATTTGTGTTATTGCCATAAAACTATAGTAATGTATCTTCACTGCTTTGTTCCAAGGAGATTTTGTTTCTTCATGTCATTGTTTGTGTTTATTAGTTCTTCTTGTTACTTGACTTTTCATTAAGGACTGTCATCAAATAACTTGGCTTATCACATGGCTTGGTTTTAATTAGGCTTAGAGTTATTGAATAGATTGGATATTTTTGGTCATTTACACTTACATTCTTCATAAATTTTTCCATCTGGCCTAGGTCTATTATCCCTATTAGTTCAACTCTTTTTGTTTATAATTTTCAATATTTTGTTTGTTTTATTTTAACTATTCAGTATTGAATTTTAGCGTTCTACATAATCATATTGGCTAGTAGTAGGTAAGATTTGGACCAACGAAATTTTTATTTGCTTTCGATTGTGTGTATTCGTTATTTTTAACCCTTTTGTGCCCTTTTTGGAATTTATTAATAATCCTTGTTTTGTCTCGTGAGTTATTTTTTAGTCTTTTAGGGACTTATAGGACTTGTTTTTTTTAATTTGGGTTGGGCTGCGGGATAGGAGTGGTAGCTTTGACTACCGATGATAGAGTAAGGGCTATCCTTCAGTGAGTTTAGGGTCTAAAAGAGAAAAATAATATGTTAATAGATAATAGATAGATTTTGGAATATCGGGATCCTTACAGGAAAGTTTTTAGA
Source organism: Erythroxylum plowmanianum (assembly GCA_025531925.1). Lineage (NCBI taxonomy): Eukaryota > Viridiplantae > Streptophyta > Magnoliopsida > Malpighiales > Erythroxylaceae > Erythroxylum > Erythroxylum plowmanianum. The sequence continues at coordinate 7,310,234 of JANVCQ010000005.1, forward strand.
ATTAGTAAAAATTTTAGAAATATATAAGATTCATATAGCGTGCATTTAGAAACAAAGTGGCCAGGGGCTAAAATAAAAGAGATTAACGGGTTCAAACTTTGATACTCAGGGTGTTCGAGATAGCAAAATCAGGCAGGTGTCTTATTTATTAAGAAACTTATAATTCATGTTATGGGGATAAAGAGGACTAATGATAGAATTATTTCTGTAAAGATTGTGGTGAAAAATATTATTCTTACTGTGGTATATGCATCTTAAGTAGGATTGGATGAACAACTTAAATGAAAATTTTGGGAAGAATTAGATGAGGTGATTCAGTAGATCTCCCTTGAAGAAAAAGTTATTCCAAAAGGATTTTAATGGTCACATAGAGGCAACCTCATATGGGTATTCATAGGCTCATAGAGGCTTCCAGTACAGGATAGGAATGATAGTGGGACTGCTTTGTTAGATCTTACGATAGCGTTTAAGTTAATGATAACTAATTTTTTTTTCAAAAAAATGAGGAGCACCTCGTGACTTATAAGAGCAAAATCACGAAAACTCAAATTGACTACTTCCTTGTAAGGCAAAGTGATCAACCTAAGTTTAAGGATTGTATGATGATCTTAAATGCTTGCTTGTCAACTTAGTGTAGACTACTAGTTTTGGATATAATACTTAAGGACTGGAGGAAGAAGAGAAGTCCTTGGAGGTATACGAGAGTCAAAGAGTAGAATCTAAAAGGAGACACAATGAAATAACTTAGGGATAGAGTAATTTATGGAAATGAATAGAAATTGGAAGGAGGTGCTAACTAAATATGGGATAGAGTAGCAACTCTTTTAAGGAATACAACTAAAGAGCTCTTGAGGGTTTTTTAAGGGCTTAGAGGTAATAAGATGGAGGGTTTTTACTGACTGGTCTGCCTTTGACCATCGTCGTGTTCTTCTATATATATTTCATTTTTAAGAAAAAAAATTTTTTCAAAAAAATTAAAAAAAAACATATCTCTCTCTTATCTTTCACTCTGTCAAAGCCTTAAAATAGTAAAAACTCAATTTTTTGCTCTGTTGAAAAAGAAGATAAAGAAAGAGATGATTGAGTTTCAGTTCTTTCTCTCTTTATCTCTTCAATTTATTTAGGTTTTTTCATCTTCATCTTTTACTTGATTTTGGGTTTCGCAAGTTTATATCTTTTTTGCAGGTGTCAGAAGCATTTCTCACCACAGTTGTTCTTTTGCTCTTACCATTGCTCCCTCAGCTCTCTATTGTTTTCGAGTTCATCATTTAGTTTGCCACTAATTATTAATTTATCACTTGTGTAGCTGTTAGGTTTTTAGTTTTTGGTTTGTGTTATTGCCATAAAACTATAGTAATGTGTCTACACTGCTTTGTTCCAACGAGATTTTGTTTCTCCATGTCATTATTTGTGTTTATTAGTTCTTCTTGTTATTTGAATTTTCATTAAGGACTGTCATCAACTAACTTGGCTTATCATGTGGCTTGGTTTTAATTAGGCTTAGAGTTATTGAATAGATTGAATATTTTTGGTCATTTACACTTACATTCTTCATAAATTTTTCCATCTGGCCTAGGTTTGTTATCCCTGTTAGTTTAGCTCTTTTTGTTTATAATTTTCAATATTTTGTTTGTTTTATTTTAACTATTCAATACTAGATTTTAGCGTTCTACATAATAATATTGGCTAATAGTAGATAAGATTTGGATCAACGAAATTTTTATTTGCTTGCGATCGTGTGTACTCGTGATTTTTTAACCTTTTTTTGTGCCCTTTTTGGAATTTATTAATAATCCTTGTTTTGTCTCGTGAGTTATTCAGTCTTTTAGGGACTTATAGGACTTGTCTTTTTTAACTTGGGTTAGGCTTTGGGATAGGAGTGGTGGCTTTGACTACCGATGATAGAGTAAGGATTAGTCCTTCAGTGAGAAAAAGAAGATGTTAACAAATAATGAATAGATTCTTGGAACATCGGGATCCTTACAGGAAAGTCTTTGAAATTCGTAAAAATTTTAGACAAATATAAGATTCATATAGAGAGCATTTAGAGACAAAGTGGCCAGGGGCTAAAATGAAAGAAATTAATGGGTTCAAACTTTAGTACTCAGGGTGTTCAAGATGGCAAAATGAGGTAGGTATCTTAATTATTAAGAAACTTATAAGTCATGTTTTGGGGATAAAGAGGACTAATGATATAATTATTTATGTAAAGATTGTGGTGAAAAATATTATTCTTAATGTGGTATATGCACCTTAAGTAGGATTGGATGAACAACTTAAACGAAAACTTTGGGAAGAGTTAAATGAGGTGTTTCAGTAGATCTCCCCTGAAGAAAAAGTTATTCCAAAAGGATTTTAACGGTCACATAGGGGCAACCTAGGACGGGTATTCATTCATAAAGGTTTCGGGTACAGGATAGGAAGGATAGTGGGACTGCTTTGTTAGATCTTGCGGTAGCGCTTAAGTTAATGATAACTTATTCTTTTTTCAAAAAAATGAGGAGCACCTGGTGACTTATAAGAACAAAATCACAAAAACTCAAATTGACTACTTCCTCGTAAGGCGAAGTGATCAACCTAAGTTTAAGGATTGTAAGATGATCTTAAATGCTTGCTTGTCAACTTGGTATAGACTACTAGTTTTGGATACAATACTTAAGGAGTGGAGGAATAAGAGAAGTCCTAGGAGGTATACGAGAGTCAAATAGTATAATCTAAAAGGAGACACAATGAAATAACTTAAGGATAGAGTAATTTATGGAAATGAATGGAAATTGGAAGGAGATGCTAACTAAATATGGGATAGAGAAGCAACTCTTTTAAGGAATACAATTAAAGAGCTCTTGATGGTTTTTAAAGGGCTTAGTGGTAATAACATGGAGTCCTTGTGGTGGAATGAAGATATACAAGAAAAGGTAAGATCAAGAAGGGTGCCCATAAAGTTCTATTGAATAGTCCCACAGAGATATAGAGAGTAGCTAATAGAGTAACATACAATATGGCCAAAAAAAAGAGGTGAAAATGACAATCTCAGTGGCTAAAGGGAGAACTTATAAAAAATTGTACCAAAGATTAGAAACTAAAGATGGAGAAAAGGAAAATTTTAAGAGAAGGTTGCAGAGATAATTTTATAGCCTTTTTAATAAAAGCATAGAGGACATCTCTTTAGGTGATCTTAGCATGTTAGAAAGGGTATGCAACTTGACTCGTTGTAAGAAAGTTACAAGGGAAGAAATTAAAAGAATTTTGAGGGAGATGAAGAGCGAAAGAACAATATGGCTTAATGAGACACCTATAGAGGTCTGGAAGAGCCTAGGTGACGAGGGTCTTGTTTGACTAATCAAGCTTTTTAATGTGATCCTTAAGTACGTCAAAATATTGAATGAGTGGAGACTTTGTTTGTTAATTCCTCTATACAAGAAAAAAAGGGACATCCAAAATTATAACAACTATAAAGTCATCAAACTACGTAATCACATCATGAAGTTTTGGGAGAAGGTAATTGAGAAGAGAGTGAGAAAAGACACTCTTATCTTGAAGAACCAATTTGGCTTTACGTCAGGAAGGTCTACGACAGAAGTTTTACATCTCATAAGAAGATTGATGGAATATTACAGGGAAAGACAGAGTATTCTACACTTGTTTTTTATTGATTTAGAGAAAGCATATGACCGGGTACCTAGGGAAATCATGTGGAGGTGTTTAGAGGATAAGAGAGTTCTTTTGCCTTATATAAGAATTATTAGGGATATGTACAAAGGGGCAAAGACTAAGATAAGGATGATAGGAGGAGATATAAAAAATTTATATATGAATATTACACTAAGGCATTGGCTCAATGGTAAGAGGCGTGCTCTTAAAGAGCAACAAAACCTTGAGGTCTTGAGTTCGAGTGGTGGTGCATAC
>JANVCQ010000005.1:7315496-7334194 GCA_025531925.1 Erythroxylum plowmanianum
CTTAAAGTGCAACAAAACCTTGAGGTCTTGAGTTCGAGTGGTGGTGCATACCCAGAGGGCTCTCCCACCCCTCAAGATCAAAGAGGACAATACCTGTGGAGTGCTGGGCGGTAGGGGCCCGGGGCCCTACAAAGGCTCCTCATTGAGCCCCTTTTTGTTTACAATAGTAATTAACAAGCTCACAGAGAATATTTAAGAGAATGTGTCTTGGTGTATACTGTTTGTTAACGATATTGTCTTAGTTGATGACACAAAAGAGGTGTCAATGTCAAGTTAGAACGTTAGAGAGATACATTAGAGCCAAAGGTTTTAAATTGAGTAGGATTAATATTGAGTAGTTAAAGTGTAACTTTTCAGATCATAGGGTAGCTTATGATGTGAAGGTAAAGATTGGTTTAGAAGTTATACCACGGAAAGAGTGTTTTAAATACCTAGGGTTTATCATCTAAAGCAATGGAGAGATCGATGAAGATATAGTCTACTATGTCAGATTAGGGTGGTTTAAGTGGAGAAGTGCATCAGGAGTTTTATGTGATAAAAAGATATCACACGAGCTTAAAGGAAAATTTTATCATTTAGCGATTAGGTTGGTCATGTTATGGGGGGCGGAGTGTTGGTCGGTCAAACAACCATTTAATCATAAGTTAATGGTGGCGTAGATGAGGATACGCCATTGGATGTATAACCTTACTTGAAAATATAAGGTCAATAATTTATTAGTAAGAGACAAATTAAAGGTGGCCAATATTAATGAAAAATTAAGAGAAACGAGACTTCGATGGTTTATACATGTTAAAAGGAGATATCCTGATGCTCCAGTGAGAAGATGCTAGAAAATATTATTTAGAAACTGTAAGAGAAAAAAAAGAAGGCCTAAAAAAAACCAAGGGAAGTAATCAAGAATGATATGACTTTGCTTGAATTTACCGAAGTTATGGCCTCTAATAAAAAAATTTGACGTACTAAGATATATATATATATATATATAAGATCTCACTTAGAGAGGCATTTCTCGTTCTCTCAAGTCTTTTAAAAAATTTTCTTCGAGTTTCATTTTATAGTTAACTTTTTATTATTTTTGAAATATTTTTTACAAAGGACTTCCCTCCTAGTTATTTAGCCTAAACGATGTCTTACTTAGTCTAATTACTGTCTTGTAATGACTGATTTGAATTTTTTGTTTTTGTCTTTTTCCTTATTTGTGTATTTAATATTTACTATGTTCTATATGTACTATATTATGTATTAAATTTTATTTTTAATTGTTTTATATAGATGTACTTATTTATATTTTGTATTATTATTATTTTAAGTTATACGTGGGTCTATTAAAAATAACCTCTCTGCCTAGTAGGAGTAAGGTTGCGTGCTACTAAACATTTACAGATCTCATATTTACGAGGGATTCGTACTGGATATTGTTGTTGTTGTTATCATTGTTATATTTAGAATATGATTGTTTATTTATAACTTAAAAATTATAAACGGAGACATCATATAATACTTAAATATCAACCTTTAATAGAACGTTAGTCACATTAGAAAAATATTTTAAAATTTTTTTTACTTCAATGTACAACATTTTAAAGTTTTCAATTAAAGGTTTAAACTTTTTAAAATCAGACAACTCAATTTAAAATATTATTTTCATTAATATTTTATTGATATGGTTAATAGAGCACATGGGGACTAATATTTGAAAGAGTAGGGTGACTCTTTGTCTTTGTTAATATGATTTTTGAGTCTCATATGAGAAATATATTAGTAATTGTGTATTCGAACTATAATCACTTATTTAATACTTAATAATTATGTGAAAAAGAAGACATCACCTAACAGTTTAAATATCATTTTTCACATATTCCGTCAAGATACATTAATAAAATGTCACTAAAGACAGCCATTTAAATTCAGTTGTCTAATTTTAAAAATTATAAACACTTAATTAATAAATCTAAAATGTTAGAGTTAGACTCTAAAATAAAAATATTAAATATTAATTGATGTATATTTTTAAATGGAAAAGTGAAAAAATCATAAACTTTGCAAGGGAACGACTTCAATTGTTTCTCTATGCCTAGTTAATATTTTTGTAAGAGAATCAAAATTTTCCGTTATTTTTATTTGAATGATATTTTATAATTAATAATTTGTAATTATTAACTTTTAAGAATGAACCTGACATAAATGACTAAATTGAAACTTACCGATGACATGATTATCAAGAGAAAACTTTAGCGTAATAAGATACAAATACGTCATTCTCTTTCTCATTTATTTTTTAAACATTTTTCTTCGAGTTTTAAGTTTTTATATTTAATGTAAACAATTAATATATAGTATCTCCTGTTTAGTTATTTAGCTACACATTTCCTTACTTGGCCTAAATGTTTTTTGTAATGACTTTTTTGATTTATTTATTTACTTATCTTCTTTCTTGTTTTTGTATTTATTTATTTATTTTTCTTTTATTTTTATTCTTTACCTTGCTCTCTATTTATTGTATTATTTATTTTATTACTTATTTTTATTTTTATTTATACTTATTATTGTTATCATCATCATCATTATCATCTTTTAAATCTTTTTTATTTTTAATAATTATTATTTTATTATTTTAATATGTATATATATACATACAGATTTATCAGAAACAATCTCTCTATCAGTTAAGAATAAGACTACGTACTATTGAACTTCTTCAACCTCGTGTATCATTGGAACTTTCACTGAGTTTTTGTTATAATTTTTCAAATTATTTAAAGCAATATTTAATATGACTACTATTATGTATTATATCATATCATGACTAAAATTATACAAAATTTAGTGCAATATTCACAACTTTACTCCTAATGATTCAAGAATCTCTAGAACCTAAGCTTTTTAAAGGATTTCAAGGAATTAGTGTAACACAACCAAACATTATTAGGGAGCTACTTGAAGCCCTGAACCTAGGAAACATAATTTTCTTATTTTAAATTTTTTAACTTCAATCTTTGTATTATTAAAAATTAATTAAGTAATTTTGTTAACTCCATGTGAAACTCTTTATAAAGAACTTTGAATAAAAAATTATTATTCCATATTTTTGCCTCAACTTTGTTACACTTGCATTTAAAAAAAAACAAGTCGTACTCCACCTCTGGACAGATTTTGAGAAATCATGTATGACTATAACTAGCCTCGTGTTTTGGCAGATGTAATTACAAAAAACAGAAAATAGCTTGCATGAAATCTTAAAGACTTCCCTAATCGTGCTGTATATCAACTAACATAGCCAGAAATGGACCCAATAATGTCTACATCTTTAGGTAGGAGGCAAGGTGAATGACTCTAACAAGATAGAATCAATCTTATGATAGTATTAGGATGCGAGAGAAATTTATAAAATCACCAATCTGAGTAGTAAATCATCATCATCATCATCACACCCAATCTAAAATCTCGCAATGAAGCGGAGTCTGGAGAAATTTAATAATACGTAATTTTACCCCTATATAATCAGAGATTGTTGGTTGACACATATGCAAATGAGAAGCATAAATGAAAAAAAAGGGTGAATTATGAGCTAATTTGATGTAACATTTTACAACATATTCTTATAGTTGGTTAGACTAGAAATGATGGTTGACTTTATGAATAAAAGAAAGGCTTTCACACAACATAAGGCATGCAAGACTTATAAATTAAGAATTAGGTCCGACACTAAAACTATGGCCTAATATAAAAACTTGGTGCCACGGTTCCATTAATATAAGTAATACAACTTAACCTAAGTATTGATGAAAAGTCAATTTGCACAACTAATAGCATGTTTCTATGTATTAGAATTGGACAAATCCACACCATTGTCAACATTTTGAAGAGGCTTAGTCTTGTGTTCTCCACTTGCTTACCTTTTGGTAAGATTTCAAGGCACGTATCAATAAATGCAAAAGTTAATCCAAGTGTAAGAGTTTGCGTGAAAGTGTGATCATAAGACGATGAAGTCTTTGGGAATAGTTGGAATGCTCGAGGAAGAGAGACAGATTGAGATTATGATGTTATTGTGAAAAACTGAATAAATAAATAAATAAAGAGAAAAAGAGCCACAACGTATGACTTGATACATGAAATTATAAATAAACGACACGAACTTTTATATGATCTTCCTAATTCTTAAAGCTCTTTTATGATATAATATAAGATTTATTCTTTGTTACATAGAGACTTACAGTCTTTCTTTTAAGTTAACATAATCTCAAACGTATTACATCTCCAAAAATTATATATCTCCTGACTTTCTTCTTAAAAAAGTGCATTTCTTTTAATTATATAGAACCCACGCCCGCGTTCTTTATGCTTGATATTTACTTGGGCATAACCTGAACAAAGACAGTGTGTCTCAAATACGGAGTCTTGTTGTACAAGTGATACCCAGAGGCCAGAGAGTTTACTTTTGGGTTAGGCCTGATCTACAAGGGTTATTGGGTTTGGACCACACTAGTACCCTCCAAAAGGGTCTCTCCTTTCGTTTGGTAATGGGCTCTAATTCTGATCTTTTCAACAATTCCCACATGATCTGCACATCTTCATATCCACAGTTCTGAACATCATTGTGTAGCTTCAGAAGTCCTCCTCCTCCTGCAGGAATTTCCAATTTCAATTTAGTACTAGTTATTTACATTGAAACTTGCTTAATCATATAAGTTTAGAAACAGATGTCATCTGAGATTGAAGAAAAAAAAAGGAAAGACCAATAGAACTAGTAAATTATTATTATTTTTGTTAGTTTGTTAACAATCTTAAACAGCTTCGGAGACAAAAGCACTTACTAGAACTAGGCTTAATGCCTGATTGGATAAACTTATATTAGTAGAGCTTTTGTCAGTAAAGCTTTTCTGAAAAGCTCTAATTTTGAGCTTTTAAAAAAGCTATTTCTATTTAAAAAATACTTTTACAGTTTACAATCAAATACTCATTTTTTCTTTAAAATAACTTTTGCGGTAGAAAAAAGTATTTTTTAATCTCCAAAAGCTGAACCAAACAAGGTCTTATAATGTTTTAGTTTTAGACTTAATATGACTCATTCTTAGACCTAAAAGCAGTGACCCAAAATCAACAAGTTTAAACAGTTTGATAAGATCAACTGAAGTTATTTAATTTAGTGAAGACTAAATCACTAAAACCGACACATTCCCATAGAATCTAATTCAACTTAACTCGATAATTATTAATTCTAATTTGAACTAGGACTAAGTTCATTCACCTTTTAGCTTTTGGAGAAGCCCAAGTGGCCCAAACTGGAAGGATGGACTTTTCTTACTGAAAATAAAAAGGCTAGGAGGTAGACGACATGCCACGAGAAGTAGGAGGTGGGACGTGTCGTCCAACAACAGCCATTAATGAAGGACACCTCTCCTACTTGCCCCTTTCATTTTTGTTTTCTACTATTTATTACACATCAAACTACCTATTCTTTCTTCTTCTTCTTCTTCAAATCCTACTATAAAGAATGGATTGGACATTTCTAATGCTGTCAGTCTCATACCAAATAAATAAAATAAAAATATTATATATATTATAAACTACGGATTATGTAACTTATTTCCATCCCTACGACATCACGAAACAAACAGAACTCAGAAACATAGAAAACGTGTTCTTGGTTATCGTGCCAAGATCGGTGGGTAAGTTTTTTAAATATTTGGAGAAGAAGTAGACAGACCTTTTACCTTCCAACCACAAAAGGAAACAGAGCAGGGAAAGATTTACCGTCTCGACGAGGCTTAACGCGAGAAGAGAAAGCAATCCAGAAGCGTCGAACAGGGAAGACGAGTCGATGCCACCAATCCATCATCAACCTCAGTTTCTTCTTCTTATTATTGCTATTATTACCACCAAGTAGTAGCAGTAACTTGCGTGGTCTCCTAAACCACTTTAACCCAGCCAGACCTTAAGTTTCAGACTACACAACAACATCAATAATACTATAATACCACACAGAACCAAAGACAGAGAGCCAGACAAAGAGCCAGACAGAATACAGAGTTTAAGAAGGAAGCCAGACTTTGCTTTATACTGACGAAAGAGCGAGAGATAAGAAGCAGAGCCACCGACACGTGAAGGTACTCGGGTTTTATTGACATTTATCTTTTTAATAATTTAATTTATTAAACACGTGGAGCAAGTTAATTACTTGGAATTCTTATATTAGCCATTATTTATGCTTTTCGGAAAATTTTATGTCTAAATAAAAGGAAAAACTAGGAAGTATCCAAGATGGAATATGAAGCATAGTGTCGGCAAGGCATGTCCACGTCCACCTGAGCCTGATCATATAACGGACTGATATGGAAAAGGATCCTTCACCTTTACCTACATTTTATTGTCTTAGACCCAAGCTTCCTTTTTTCTTAATGCTTTCTTTTATCATAGAGAGTTAATAATTATTATTTTCTTAAATAAATCCTTAAATACGCACAAATCCATGAAAAAAATGTATTAGAAAGACTCTCTTATAGCAATTTTCATTTTCTTTTTCTATTTATGATGTGCCAATATTGTATGAATTCAATGTTTGATGTATTGTGATTGTGCCTATAGAGTCCAATTGAACTCTTCTTTGTTTAAAAAAATTATAAAAGAGCTGTGATTCATTTGCATTTTGTTTTGTGCATTCCTTTTTATCAATTTGACGTGTAGCTAGTCTAACCATTGATCGGTGACCACTGGGCAAGGTTTTTTTAAAAAATTATTTTTAATATATATAAATATATAAAAAAAATGGAGTTATTTAAGAGTCAATAATGTATTAGGCTTCCAAAATTTAAAAAAATTAATATTTAAGTCCTTCTATATTAAATTTTTAACTCCGTCACCGGGTGAAAGCCTTCCCTAGCTCTTGTCATAATTAATAGAACATAAGGAGGAGTGACGACAAAGAGAATCTTGAGACCAGGAAATTCAGAGCAACCATCACATTTGGGCCCTCTTCCATCCAATTAGACGTGTCCATCAACATTTCATGGTCCAAGTCATTCTCTCATTTACGTAGAAAGTGCTTTTCTGCTTTCAAAAAGTGATTTTCAGAAGTATGCAACATCTTATTTTAGAAAAGATGAACTTGTAATAATTATGATGAAGCTCTAAAGTTGAGGGCCATATTTCTGAATTGGGATTTTTTCTTGGTCTAATTTCAATCCGTTTAATCTTATTTAATGACTAAAATGATGTCGTTTTGACATTTAATAAGAGTTAGAGACTGCCCTATCCTATCCAATGGCTAAAACGACATTGATTTGACTATTAGATATGGTTGGATATGGTAAAATAGGACAAAAGATTTGAGGTTCATATTTTTATCTTATATTATATTTGTTAATTGAATTGATTTTCAAATTCGAATTGTATTAATATTTTCTACAATAAGATAATTCATAATTATTATTTATTTAATATCTACTAAATTTATAAATAATATTAAAGAGGGAACCCAATTAATCTTTTGAACTTAAACATACGTGTGAGAATTTTTATGTAAGTTTTAAAAATATTTATAAAAGAGGCATAGTTGTGAATACTTAAAAGATTAGAATAAACAAGAACCACAATCATCTTGGGATGTCTACAGTAGAAGAGCATATGCTTCTTTATTGAACATCCAACCGATAATGGTCAACCAGCCATCACCATTCAATTCCCATATACTGAAGCACTCACTACTGAATTCTCTCCAGCCACCATTCTTCCCTTTTTTGCTCTGTTGTTTATGACAATAAGTGAGCATAACAAAAATACCATTAACTAGTGCTTCTCTCCTTGGCCTTCCAATTCTATCTGTCCTCTCTTATATTCCATCCCCACTAACCCAAGCTTATCCATCCACTAGTACTATTCAATAGTAGAAATTTCACTTTGAGAGATTAGTTCTTGACCTTTTGCTTGCAACTTTTAATGGTTCATGCTCTTTTCTTTCTCATAGGGTTCCAAGTTTTCTTTTTAACTTTTTACAGCATTGGATTCTAAAACTTTCACCAACACATGAATTTGGCTGTCCACATTGCTTGTCTAGAAGAACAATTGACCATTTGGTTGGGTGATTCACGAGTTACATCGAGGTTGACAATCGCATGCAAGGTGGTCCAATAAGATGGTTGTAGTACTTCGGATAATTTATTTATTAGCTTAAAGGAGGACGCCACAACAACAATATACAAGCTAGTTATGAGAAGTGATAGCTAGGGCGAAGAATATATAAAGGAGAAACGAGATAAGAAAAACAAACGACACGTAGTTCTCAAGCAGATAACAAATTCAACGACATGTCACCATAGTTATATATCAGGAAGCAGTTCATAGAGCTGGCGTAGCATCGTGTGTAAAATATTGAAAATTCGGATCAGATATCATATCAATGACACATCTCCATCTTTCCGTCAGGAACACAGAAATTCTGTTTGTGACATCTGATTCTAGCCACTCTTGTCCAATCCGGACTCTCCTGGGTGGTATCTGACAGTTTCATTATTGCCCCAACAACAATTGGATTGTTACTTCCTCGACAAGAACAGTAAATGTTGTCTTCCCATAAGATAAAAACTTTTCTTACACTGATAAATAGGAAGACAAGTACTATGATTGAATGCATTATGAGTTCTTGGCCGAAACTACACAACTTTCTAATCAAATTCAAACGCCACAACTCGTCAAATCTACTGATGCCAGCATGTTACAATATCAACAGTTAGAAACAGAGCTGTATGTTTACGTTTGAGTTTGCTTGGTAACCATATATGGAGTTCCATTTGTAATTAGGAGTAGTTCCACCCAATCCATGTTGGATTTATTGCAAGGTTGAAGCGCAAAGTTTGGTGAAGTCTGCTAGTACGCAGCTTTATTTCTACCTAGTAGAGAGATTGTTTCTAATAGATCCACATATTATTGCCATGAAGATACTATAAAATTATAAATGAATGTGCATACATATATACAAATGCAAATAAATAATAAAGAGAAAGAAGAAGAAGAATAATAATAATGATAATAATAATAATAGTAGTAGTAGTAGTACGTAAGACATCACAAAATATCGTACATACAGAATATGTCAAAAAATAACAATAAATGGTAAAAAAATACATATTAGCAAATACCTATACAAGAGTAACTCCAACTAGGCCAAAAGGTAAAATAAATATACATACCAAAAAAGACTCGTACAACAATAATTCTGACCAAGCGTGTCAATACATTGATGACGCAAAGTAGGAAACTAACTAGGCTAAGCTAATTAGGAGGTAAGTACCACGCAATAAATGCAAAAGACATGATTTAATATAACCTACAAGAACGCAAATGCCCTCTTTAAGAAAGATCTTTTACCATTAGTTACCATTATTAAGTAGGCAGCCCACACCTTCTTGTTATTTTTTTAAGGACATAGAGAGATTGTTTAGGGCTTACTTAACTTAGAAGACTCAATGGCCTGCCATCGTTACTTATCATAATCACTCACTAAGTAGAAACGTAATTAGATGTATAATTATTGACACATGATGCCTCAATTCCTCAATCTAATTTGACACCCTGATACCACTGTACTATCTAGACATCAGCACAAGATATTCTTAAAATTCAAGATATCTCGATAGACTTCCCCGAGATTCAGGATACCCTTATATCTACTTCACGAATAAATACCTAGCTATTGTTCACTCATATTTAAACAACTCATTAATCTTTGATCTTTAAATGTAAACTATCCTAGGCAAGCTACATATTCACGATTTATATAATTTATTCTTGATCTATTATAAGTCAGGCTCTATTTAATTTCATAAACGTGATTTATTTACATTAATATTCTTAATTACTCATCACCGTTGATAATTTTAATTAACAATTTTTTTACGAAATTATCAAGTAATACACCTCATAATACGTAACAAATTATAAATGTGGAACATTTTGTACTTTGTTTATTGTTTGTGAACTGAATAAATACAATTCATATAATTATTAATCATTAGTTTAATTAATGACTAATTCAAAATATGATCCATAATAAAATAATTTATTAATAATAAAATACTATTCTAAGAGAACAACTCAAGATTATCCTTACCTTATTTTCAAACTTAATTAATTGATAAGTCCAATATACTCCTTGATCAACATTTTGTACTTAGAAATTACAAAATTATATTAGACTTATTTAAAAACATTTCAACCCAATTACATTTAATAATCCAACATTATTCCCTTTTCCACTTCATTGTAATTATTAGAAATATCCTTAGTTAAACTAACCACTATAATTACTAAAATATCCTTAACTGTTAAAAGTCTTATTTTATCCTTGTTTGTTTTTATTATTAGAAAAATACTCTTTTAAGAATTAAATTTCAATTTTACCCTTAAAATTTTTCATTATCTTTTTTGCTCTTTAATAAAACTTAATTTTTTAAATTATAAGATGATATTTGACCCCAAGATTATTGTTGTTGCATGCTTTGGCCTCCTCCACTAAGTCAAAAATAGATGGCCGCCGTTTAGAATTTGTCATAGATACATTATTTTTTTTGTGCGCATTATATCGTTGTCAATTGCTGAGATTGCACACAGATTGAAGAAATTTTGGATAGAAGCTTGGGACTTTAGCTATAAATAGAAGGCATGGTTTGAGACATTAACACACCATTCCTTCCTCTCCTTCAGTCACAAAAACAACACAAATCCTCTCATCCTTTCTTCAGTTATTTTCTGTATATTTGATGACATTTGAAAGCCTTTAGTTCCAGCTTTTGTACTTATATACGTTCTCCACGTATTAGTAAAATTGCTTACCCTTTGCCTATAGACGTAGGTCATATTGACCGAACCACGTAAATCTTTGTGTTCTGTCCTATTTTATTTTGTTTATTATTTTTTGGGCTATTAAATTCAACTGGTATCCGATCCAAGGCATTTACCTTAACAAACTGGTATCGGAACTTCTCCTATTGGTCTAACTTACCGTATGCTCTGTGGTTATCACTAAGGTGAACCCTCCACATTAGAAAGTAACTTAGATTTTTATTGTAAGTCTAAACGGGGCCTATTGCCTTAGTTTTATTTTGTAACGCCCACTGCCTTGGTTTTGTAAATAGAGTTCAGCTTTGTTTGTGGGGCCCACATCACTACTTTGCCTGTGGGGTTCGCTGTTCGTTTCATGTGTGGGGCCCACCTATAGAAAATAGTCAGAATATAATTTTTTAGCCATCATGATGATAACGAAGACCTTTATTGAAAAGTTTGACCAGAGCGTTAACTTCGATATATGACAGCTCAAGATGTAAACCATTTTAATACAAGATGGGTGTGAGATTACACTTGATGGAGTGGAGAAAAAGCTCGTAGATATGGTGTCGGATAAATTCACAAATCTAGGTAAAAAGGCTAAATCAGCCATCATATTAAATCTCTCCAATGAGGTTTTGCAGGAAGTTGCTAGTGAAAGCATGACTAAAGATATATAGGACAAATTGAAAGGTATGTATATGAAGAAAACGATGAAAAATTGGCTTTATTTGAAACAGAAGTTGTACATGTTGAGGATGACAGAAGGTACATCTATTCTTTCACATCTAGATAAATTTGATTCTCTTATTTCGGATATGAAGAATATAGATGTAAAAATTGAGGATGAAGATCAAGCCACATTTTTGTTATGTTCCCTTCCCCATCCTTTAAATATTTTATACTATAATTTATGGGAAAGAGTTAGTCTCATATAATAGTATTAAGTCTGCATTAAAGTCAAAAGAGCAGATTGATAGGGACATCACTGGAGAGACTAATGGAAGTCAAATAGAGGGACTATTCGTACAGGGTGGATATGAAAATAGAGATTTTAAAAGAAGTAGATCCAAAGGCAGGTCAAAATCCAGACATAAAAATAAAATTTGTAATTATTGCAAGAAAAAAGGTGCATATAAAGGCTAACTACTATAAATTGAAATATAAGGAGAAAAATAAAGTTGAGTAGAATAACAAAAATGCCATCGAGGCTAGTATAATAGCAGATGAGAATGAGGGAATTATATTTGTAGCCACAAAAGATAAAGTTAGGTCTAATAAGGAGTAAATTTTAGATTCGGGTTGTTCTTGCCATATGAGTCCCAATAGGGAGTATTTTTCACTTATGAGTTATTGAATGGTGGAAATGTTTTGATAGGTAATAATGCTGCCTGTAAAGTTGTTGGTAAAGGTATAGTCCGGATCAAAATGTATGATGGTATCATTAGAACATTAACTAACGTTAGACACATTCCTAATTTAAAGAAAAATCTCATCTCTTTAGGCATTCTCGATTCTCAAGGGTGCAAGTATTCAGCTGAAGGTGGAGTTTTGAAATTTTCTAAAGGTGCTCTTGTATAGATGAAAGCTTGTAGGTTTATATGTTTTGTAGGGATCTACAGTAACAGATGCTGCGATAGTCTCTACTAATAGTGACATTACCAAATTATGACACATGCATTTGGGACACATAGGTGAGAAATGTTTAACATTGTTAAGCACGAGAGGCCCACTTTTTGGTCAAAGTACTGGTAAGATGGACTTTTGTGAGCATTGTATCTTTGGGAAGTAGAAACGAGTCAGTTTTAGTTCTCCAGCTGTTCACAAAATTAAGGGTACTTTGGATTATATTCATTATGATCTTTAGGGGCTCTCTCGTGTTCCATCTAAAGGTAGTGCCCGGTATATATTGACTTTTATTAAAGATTATTCAAGGAAGGTTTGGGTGTATTTCTTTAAACATAAAAATGATGTTTTTTTTAACCTTTAAGCAATGTAAAGTTTTGATTGAAAAGCATATAGGAAACCACATTAAGCGGCTACGAACAGATAATGGTTTGGAATTTTGTGGAGGTGAATTCAATAAATTTTGCAAGAATGAAGGAATTGTTCAGCATCACACTGTCAGAATGACTTTGCAACAAAATGGAGTTGCCGAGCTCATGAATCGGACTCTTTTAGAAAGGGCTCGGTGTATGATCTCTAATGTAGAGTTGACACTTGATTTTTGGGTAAAAGCCATTGCTACAGCTTGCTACATCGTCAACCGCTCTCTTTGTGCTCCTCTTAATTTCAAGACTTCGAAGGAAGTTTGATCAGGTACTCCTGCTGATTACTCTACTTTAAGAATATTTGGGTGTCCAGCATATATGCATGTAAATGAGGGAAAGTTAGAGCCTAATGTTAAGAAATGTATTTTCCTTGGTTGTGCTTCAGGGGTGAAAGGATATCGTTTGCGGTGTCCTGATCCCAAGTTAACTAAATTTGTAATCAATAAGGAAGTTACATTTGATGAATCCTCTATGTTGTATCCTAGAAAAGAGTTTTGTAATCCTTGTAATTTAGAAAAAGAGGATAGTACACAAAAACAGGTAGAGTTAGAGATTGGTAGTTCAGGTTCTTCAAAGACATTTTCTACATATCAGACAGATCAAGCTGATGAACCAGATCCTGATCATGTTCAAAATGAACCAGTAGAAGAAGAATATTCCATAGTCAGAGGTAGACCTAGACGAGAGATTCGACCACCACAGAGGTATACAAATTTAGTTTCACATGCTTTATCAGGGGCATAGGAAACAAGTGGAGACAGTGAACCTTCTATATATATGGAGGCAGTTTCAAATGTTGATGCTGATAAGTGGGTGGTGGCCATGAATGAAGAAATGAAATCTTTATACAAGAATGATACTTAGGTTATGGTGAAGCCGCCAAAGGGTAAAAAAATTGTTGGCTGCAAATGGGTCTTCAAAAGAAAAGAAGGTACTTCAGGTGTTGAAAATGCAAGATATAAGGCACGTTTAGTTGCAAAGGGCTATAGTCAGGTACTAGGTGTTGATTTTAATGATGTTTTCTCACCAGTGGTTGAAACATAACTCTATTCTTGTATTACTTGTATTGGTTGCCATGTTTGATTTGAAATTAGAACAACTTGATGTCAAGACAAGATTTATATGAAACAACCTAAAGGTTTTGAAGTTGTAGGAAAGGAAGACTAGGTGTGTTTATTGAAGAAATCCTTGTATGGATTGAAGCAGTCCCCAAGTTAGTGGTACAAGAGGTTTGATTCATTTATGCTGGGTCATGATTTCTCCAGGAGCATGTATGATAGTTGTGTTTACTTTCAAAAGTTAGATGACTACTCATTTATCTATTTATTGTTATATGTTGATGATATGCTCATTACTGCCAAGAATGTCACAGCTATTCACTATTTGAAGGCCTTATTACATGGTGAAATTTGAGATAAAAGATTTGGGAGCAGCAAAGAAAATTCTTGGCATGGAAATAAGACGTGATCGAGAAGATGGTAAATTATTCTTGACCTAGGAGAATTATCTCAATAAAGTTTTGGAGAGATTTGGCATGCGAGATGCCAGAGCAGTTATTACTCCTCTTGCTAGTTATTTTAGACTATTTGTTGCTCAATCACCACAATCACAGAAAAATGAAGATTATATGACATGAATTTTGTATTCTAGTGTCGTCGGCAGTACTATATATGCAATGGTATGTACTCGTTCTGATATTTCACAAGCTGTTAGTGTCATTAGCATATATATAGCCAATCTTGGCAAAGAACATTGGCAAGCGATGAAATGGATTCTCAAATACTTAAAGGAAACATTCAAACTTTTGTTTAGAGTTTGGTACAACTAGCAACACTTTGTTAGGTTTTGTAGATTCAGATTATGTCAATAATCTCGATAGATGTAGGTCTCTGACAAGTTATGTATTTTGCATTGGAGGTTGTGTCGCTAGCTGGAAAGCTACTCTACAATATGTAGTGGCTTTATCTACTATTGAAGCAGAATATATGACAGTTATTGAGGCTATCAAAGAAGCATTATAGTTGAGAAGTTTATTTGGCGAGTTATTCCTTCATCAAGGGGTTACTACTGTTTATTGTGATAATCAAAGTGTTATTCATTTGATGAAAGATCAAATGTATCATGAGAGGACGAATCATATTGATGTGAAGGATCATTTCATTCGAGATACTATTGTAGAGAAGAAGATCCTTATTTAGAAGATCAACACTAAGGACAATCCTGCTGACATGTTTACGAAGGTTCTTCCAGTTTACAAGTTCAAGCAGTGCTTGGACTTGATTGGTATTTATAGTTGGTGATATAACCCTTTTGGGGTATTGTTGGAGAAGATGGAGCAAATCACTAATTGTTTGGGACCAAGCCAAGGTGCATGCCTTGGCCCCTCCAATAAGTCAAAAATTGTTGGCTATTGGTTGCATGCTTTGACTTCCTCCACTAAGTTAAAAATAGATGGCCACCGTTTAGAATTTTTCATAGATACATTATTTTCTTTATGCGCATGTACCAGTTTGTTAAGATAAATGCTCTTGGATCGGATACCAATTGAATTTAATAGCCTGAAGATAGTAATGAAAATAAAGAAAATGGGACAGAATACAAAGATTTACGTCGGTCAATATGATCTACGTCCATGGCCAAAGGGTGAGCAATTTTACTTATATATGAATATATACAAGTACAAATGCTAGAACAAAAGGCCTTTAAAACTCATCAAAAATACATAAAATAACTGAAGAAAGGATGAGCAGATTTGTGCTGTTTTGGTGACTGAAGGAGAGGAAGGAATAGTGTGTTAATGTCTTAAACCATGTCTTTTATTTATAGTTGAAGTCTCAAGCTTTTGTCCAAAATTTCTTCAATTTGTGTGCAATCTCAGCAATTGACAACAATGTCATGCGCACAAAGAAAATAATATGTCTATGACAAATTCTAAACGATGGCCATCTATTTTTGACTTAGTGGAGGAGGCCAAAACATGCAACCAATAGTCAACAATTTTTGACTTATTAGAGCGGTTAAGGCATGCAACAAAGTTCCACCTTAACTTGGTCCTAAACAATTAGTGATCTGCTCCACTTTCTCCGACAATGCGCCAAAAAGGGCTATATCAATTGCATGCTTTGGCCTCCTCCACTAAGTCAAAAATAGATGGCCATCGTTTAGAATTTGTCATAGATACATTATTTTCTTTGTGCGCATGTACCAGTTTGTTAAGATAAATGCCCTTGGATAGGATATCAGTTGAATTTAATAGCCCAAAAAATAGTAATGAAATTAAAGATAGACAAAATAAAATGGGATAAAACACAAAGATTTACAGGATTCGGTCAATATCACCTACGTCCACTGGCGGAAGGTGAGCAATTTTACTAATATGTGGAGAATGTATACAAGTACAAAAGCTAGAACAAAAGGCTGGCCTTTAAAACTTATCAAATATATATAAAATAACTGAAGAAAGGATGAGGGATTTGTGCTGTTTTCGTGACTGAAGGAGAGGAAGGAATGGTATGTTAATGTCTCAAACCATGCCTTTTATTTATAGTTGAAGTCTCAATCTTCTGTCCAAAATTTCTTCAATCTGTGTGCGATCTCGGCAATTGACAACAATGTCATGCTCACGAAGAAAATAATGTATTTATGACAAATTCTAAACGGTGGCCATCTATTTTTGACTTAGTGGAGGAGGCCAAAACATGCAACCAATAGCCAATAATTTTTGTCTTATTGGAGGGGCCAAGGCATGCAACAAATCTCCACCCTGACTTAGTCCTGAACAATTAGTGATTTGCTTCACCTTCTTCGATAATGTCCTAAAAAGGGCTATATCAGTTGCATGCTTTGGCCTCCTCCACTATGTCAAAAACAGATAGCTACCGTTTAGAATTTGTCACAGATACATTATTTTCTTTGTGCGCATGACATTGTTGTCAATTGCTGAGATTGTGCACAGATTGAAGAAATTTTGAACAGAAGCTTGGGACTTTAGCTATAAATAGAAGGCATAGTTTGAGACATTAACACACCATTCCTTCCTCTCCTTCAGTCACCAAAACAATACAAATCCTCTAATCCTTTCTTCAGTTATTTTCTGTATATTTGATGAGTTTTAAAACTCTTTAGTTCTAGCCTTCGTACTTGTATACATTCTCCACATATTAGTAAAATTACTCACCCTTCGGTCGTAGATGTAGGTCATATTGACCGAACCACGTAAATCTTTGTGTTCTGTCCCATTTTATTTTATTTATCTTTATTTTTGTTACTATTTTTCAAACTATTAAGTTCAATCAGTATCCGATCTAAGGGCATTTACCTTAACAAATGTACTTCGAGGAATGCAAGTGCAAGCTTGTTCGCAGATACTGCTTATTGTCTCAATCCATATCGATTATGGCATCATGTCACTTGATGGTAGGCATCTTTAAAAACTGAAGCAGATATCAAGAAGATGGAAATTTTCATGTCACAGTGTGAAAATCCAATGCCCGATATTAGATGTTTTTTCAGGAAAGTCTCAAGGACTATCTGTTGAATATTGTCTCAAAGTCCGAAATCTTAGCTTCTCAAAGTTAGAAATCTTAGCTTCTCAAAGTCAGAAATTGTAGCTTGCTTTCAGTGATTGTTCAGTCAGAAATAGTGGCTTATTTTTTGGTAGATTTCGGTGGTGCAGCTGGCCCTCACCTTCACCCTTTGAATTCTCTATAAAAGAGAAGCAACAACAACGAAAGAGGGAGGAGAGCAAAGAGCAGAAATTGTAAAGAAAGAAGAGAGCAGAAGTTGTTTAGTATGAGAGAATATTTCCAGAAGAAGGTGAGAGTAGAAATTTCTAGGAGAGAGAAAAAACATTTATATATTTTTTCTAGTAGGAGTGTGTGAGCTTGGGTTAATTTGGGTCTTTTGAAAAATTGAGTGATAAACACTATTGTATGCTCTCATTGATTATAGCGAGATACTCAGTCGTCTCCAAACTGGGCATAGGCATTGCCTAACCAGTATAAAAATCTTGTTGTTCTTGTTGTTGTTTTATTTTTACTCCAAATTTATTAATGTTTCTACACAACAAGTGATATCAGAGCTCCAGTTTTTAAACTGGGGTGTTATAGGAGTGAAAATCTGTTGGAGCTAAAGTGTCAGCAAATAGTGTCGGTGAATAGTATCGATGCTACAGTTCTCCGTGAACATTGTTGGTGTTACTATTCCCGTGAACAGTGCTAATGCTATAGTCCCTGTCAACAGTGCTGATGCTACAGTCCCCTGAACAGTACCGGTGCTACAGTGTTGTGAATAGTATCGGAACTACATTTTGTGTGAATAGTAATTACAAACAGTATGTATTTATGAATAGTGACGAGTGCTAGAGATAAAGACGGGCTTGTTAAGAGGGAGTCGATATCGTCATCATCGCCACCTACATCTAATAGACATCTAATCGTTACTACAAGGTTAGGGGCTGATAAATTTAATGGCTCTAATAATTTTGTTACGTGACAGTGTGAAATTATGGATGTATTGTATTAACAAGAGTTGGATATGGTTCTAGAAGATAAACCCGAAGATATGGATGACAAGCAGTGGAAGCGAATTAATCTTCATGCTTGTGCCTGTATTTGATCATTCCTTGACAAGGAGTTGAAATATCCTTATATGAAGGAAACTTCTGCTAAGGAGTTATGGACAAAATTGGAGGAAAAGTATATAACTAAGAGTGCAGAAAATTGACTCTTCTTAAAGAAGCGACTCTTCTGATTTCAGTATCATCCAGGTATTTCTATGCATGAACACCTAAATGATTATAATAAAATACTTGCTGATTTAGCAAAC
>JANVCQ010000005.1:7339739-7372676 GCA_025531925.1 Erythroxylum plowmanianum
ATCAACTAACTTCACCTTACTTAATTAATGCTAACATAATCTTACCTAATCAAGTCAATCATGATTAATCATAAAAAAAAATTTGGGGCTAACAAGACCCGACATCACATATGTTACTCAACAACTCAGTCAGTTCATGAGCAACCCTCGACTACCACACTGGGAAGTCGCTAAGAGAATACTGAAATACCTCAAGGGAACTCAGAACCTGGGGATTTGTTATGCAACAGAAGAAAGCCCTTACCTTGTAGCCTTCTCCGACTCGGATTGGGGAAGTTGTGTCTTCTCCCGATGCTCCTTAACCGGGTTCTGTGTTTTCCTCGAAAAGTCACCAATCTCTTGGAAAACAAAGAAACAAACAACGGTGAGTCGCTCTTTTGCTGAATCGGAGTACAAAAGCCTAGCCTCGACCACTTGCGAACTAAAGTGGATCACCCAAATCTTACATACTTTTCAGATTCAGATTCCGAAACCCATACCTCTGTATTGTGACAACCAGGCAGCGATTTACATCCCCAGAAACCCAGTCTTCCACGAGAGAACGAAGCTCCTCGAGATCGACCTCCATTT
This sequence comes from Erythroxylum plowmanianum, assembly GCA_025531925.1. Classification (NCBI taxonomy): domain Eukaryota; kingdom Viridiplantae; phylum Streptophyta; class Magnoliopsida; order Malpighiales; family Erythroxylaceae; genus Erythroxylum; species Erythroxylum plowmanianum. Next base: position 7,340,310 of record JANVCQ010000005.1, read on the forward strand.
GGTTCGTGACTGCATCAACCTAGGGTTCCTAGAGTTCAGACACGTGAATACAACTCAGCAACTCGCATATCTGTTTACAAAGCCTTTGACCACATGAACCTTCTCGACTCTACTTTGCAAGCTCGGAGTTGTTAGTTTTCATCCACAACTTCAACTTGACCGGGTCGTGTTAGAGAGTCAGAAATAAATTCATATTGTAGGCTTCACACTTTACACTATAGGCCCAATCACCTTTTGTCCTTTACCTACCTTTGTCTTCACCTTCTGTCTTCCCTCTTACCTGTCTTTGCACATATCGTGTATATGCCTTTTGTATAGCTAGCAAATCGTTAGTATCAGGACATTTAGCTAGGACACACGTGAGGGGGGTGTGTTGAAATATAAGAGTGGGAGTTTGTCCCATATTGGAGAAAGAGAGGAAAGAAAACCAACATATAAGTCTAGTGGGCTACTCCACCTATCACCAATTGATTTTAGGATGGAACCTCACTTAGACTTGTATGTGGTCTAACTTTTCTTCTCGTGTGAGCCCGTAGGTCCATTGTAAATTCTAACAGTTTGATATTTTTCTCATTATCTCAATTTGGTCTTTATATATTTTTCAGCACAAACTTTTTATATCAGACTTTATTTACATATTTATGATACAATTGTTGATTAAAATTTAAGGGGACAAATCTAATCATCATTCTAGTGAGTCCACCACATATAAGCCTTCTGTCTATTTTCAACATTGGACCGATGAAGTAACTGAGTGGTCAGATTATCTTCTATTATTCTCATATTCTTAAAAATCCGATTGGACCTAATTATCGTGAATCAAGATCCCAAACAAAACCACAAAATCACTACATTTATGACGTTGGTAAGATCAAAACCCAGCTCGAGGACTCAGAACTGTGAAGTCTACAAAAATTTAACCTAGCCCATAAAAATAAAAAGAGATGAGTACATAAATATATATAGGATAGTATCTGCTTCGTTCCTTTTTAAAAGTTTTTATTTTGTCTATTTTTATTTTTTATGAATATTAAGAATGAGCTCTCATAAAAAATGAAATAAAACAAAATAGGACAAGTCAAAAGTGGGCCCTGAGTAGGAGCACTGAGCTCTCATAAAAAATAAAATAAGATAAAATAGGACAAATCAAGAGTGGGTCCTGAACAGATGCCCTGAGCTCTTATAAAAAATAAAATAAGACAAAATAGGACAAGTTAAGAATGAACCCTGAACAGGTGCCCTTTTTGCGCTTACTCAAGGTCAAGCCTGGATATTATGTAGGTTGTAAGAAAAGTAACAAAAATGCTACGTTATCTTTTTTCTTCATATTTGCATGTAGTAAGTATACAAAAGCACCAATTTTCTTTTGCATGTATAGTTTTTTTTAATGTTTATTGTATTTATTTTGCAATAGATTAGATCATAAATTATAGATATTAATAATCCAAAAATTTATTAGAAAGATATAGAATTTTATAATGGTAAGATTTTCAACTAAATTCTTATAAGTGATTTTTAATCGTTCTAAAATAGCTTTTAATTAGAGTATTGTTGCGATAATTTATAATAACAATTTTGATGAAATTTCAAAAATAGAGAAAAAGTAGCTGAAAATTGAGAAAAAGGAGTAAGTTAGGAAAAGAGGAATAGGTTAAAAAGAAGCAAAGTTTAGAAAATTTTAAAATATATTTAGCAACAAAATAAAAAATGTGAATATTTAAACATAAAATTGGAACGCTATGAGTCTTAAATAAATAAATAATACTACTTTCGATTTTTGACAAAGATGTTAAATTTGGGTCTTTTTTGAATGTTTATGAAACGATAAGGTACATTCTGTACTTATTAAAATGTTAGTACATTAAAATTTGGCTAAAATTTTAAAGTCTAATTTGACACATTTACCAATTTTTAATAGTTAAAAATATCTTAGTAATTAAGAATAAAGAGGTAAAAATAGGCTTGAGAATAAAGACTAGCCTTGACTTGACCCAAAATCAATAGATAAGGTCTAGTTTGACAAGGCCACAGGCCGATCTCAGACTCTAATTGCCTACTTCTTGTCTTTCCTAAGGCTTCCTAACTATAAGAGCCTAGTTGGGTTTCGGCTTAAGCTCAAGCTTAGCTAGCTCGAGATTAGCCAGTTCCTGCTTGACCCATTTCTACTCTTAGTAAAAAGGGGGTAATTTTAGATTATTAAGTGTAATTGAGCTTGAAAATTTTTCTTAAATAAACTATAATAGAATTTTGTAAACGTTTAGGTTTGGAGGACAAATTAGGGAGCAGATTGGATCAATCAAAATAGTTAAGTTTGAAAATCAGGTAGAATAACTGTAAACTATACACTTATATTTGTGTACAAACCATATATTGTGAATTTCTGTTACCAATAAATTATTTTAGGATAAATCATATTTTGAATAAGTAATTAATTAAATTTATGATTAATAATTAACTATGTGAATTTATAAAATACATGAATTTTGTAATAATTTTATTTATTAAATAAATAATTAACAAGGTAAAAAAATGTTCATATTTTGTTACATGTTACGATATGTATCGCCTGATAATTCAGAGAAAAATGTGATATTTATAATTTTCGATTGTGCATATGTTTAATTACAATGGTTTGAAAATAGGTTGTGAAAGTTGTGAATATATAACTAGCTTAGGATAAAATATATTCGATGGTCATAGATTGAGTCATTGAGTTATGAGCAAGTTGTAGCTAGGTACTTGTTTGAGTTCGAAAGATTCTTTATGTTGATGGTTAAGTACTAGAGTGATATTGGAGTATTCTAAATCTTGAAGATATCTTGTGTTGATGGTTGGGCATTGGAGTGATATTGAGATACCAAATTAGATTGAAAGATTGAGGTACCTTGCGTCAATATTTACACATCTAATTGCGTTTCTACTTAGTGAGTATGTAGAGATGAGTCGACAGACTATTGAATGTAAGCATATTAAGTTAAGCAGAGCTAGGTCTGGCCTGAGGTAGTAGGCTCGAGCTCGAGTTCAGCTCGATTTGACCTGGCCTAATTTTTTAAAATATAAAAATACAAAAATGATATCATTTTACTTAGAAAAGTTAGGACTCGGGTTGGGCTTAGGCAACTTGAACTCGAGCCTAGCCTAAGGCCCGATTTTTTTAGAAAAGCTTGGCTTGAAGCTTGGTCCGAGATCTGGTCAACCACATCCTGGCCAGTTGACTTCAAGGCGAGGTAGGGCCCATTTGTCATCCTTAAGCACAGCCGAATTAATCTTGTCAATAAAGAGATAAAACATAAATAGTAGTAATTAAAAATAATGTTGATATTAATAACTAATAATAATAAAATTATGATATTTATTGAATATTTGAATAATCCGAATATTGCTTGTGTAATTTAGTATTATATATATTTTAATATTTGTCTATTTTTACATATATTGAGTTTTTTAATTTTAAAGGTAAGATTAGTATATTTTTATTGAGAAAACAATTCACCCTCTTTTTGCTTTATTTTTTTTAAAAGAGAGATTGTTGATAATTATAATGTACGTGATTGACAATGTAGAATCTAATTGGGACCAACAAATCAAATTAAGTACCGTTGTATGTACTTTTACAAATGTCATATTTTAACATGGTTATGTTATCATTTTTTATTTTAATAAGATTCTTGTAATTAATAATGTAATTGTGAAATTGGGGTTTAAGAATTTTGGAGAGTAACGTCAACCCCTAGAATGTTGCATAAAACTATCTTTCCTTACTTTTGGTTTCGTTCATGCTTCCCTTAATTGTAACAGGCACACGAAGCAGTCGAATCGCTGCCATCATCAGTTTACTTATTCATAGTTTAGCGACATGTACTCAACATATCTTCCTTATTATCTCACAAAAGGAGTATGCTCCACAGAGCTATAATTGGCTTATGGATTCACCCACATCCGTTTCTGAAGGTAGTCTACCACCATCTTATCCCCTTCCCGTACATTGCAGACTAATCAAATGTTAACTTTTCTTCTTAGGCAAGACTCAGAAATGATGAAAATTTCACTTCATTCATATTCATCCCAAGTTTTCTTCCGCTCGTATTGTTTTGTTACTGGGAGAATGTTAAACTATTTACCACAAATAATTTCTTCATATCCAACATGACATCAAAAAATTTATAAGACGTGCAATTTTAATATTCATGTATGAATTGGGGTATATTCATGTATGAATTGGGGTGTTGTTAATTAATACAGCAATGTCCTAAAGCTATGGATTCGATGCTTTCTACTAATACTATATTAAATTTAAATGATTGTTATATAGTTTAAATTTCCGACTAAGAACTTCACATAGTGACAATAACTTAGGAAGGAGATTTTATAGATGTCCCAAATATTTTGTAATTTTTTTAATGAGGTAAAAGTATTGGTATAGATATTTAGTGATTATTTTATTAATTATTAATTTTATTTCAAGTTGGAAGATGTGATTTTTTTTTAAAATGTTACAATGAAAAATTTGTGAAAGTGGTGTTGAATTGATTCATAAATTAAAAAAAGAAGTATGTATATTTAAAAAAGAGGTCCAAACATCCACAACTGAATCATGTACAATGTTTGAAATTAAGGAGTAAATAAAACTCACGACACAAGACATAAATTGTTTATGCCTCCACCCTTTGTTTGGAATAGTGAATATCAATTAAGCATGCTTGCAATTCTTGAAAACTATATGATTGGTGTCTACCAATCCTTACAATACGTTTTTCTTAACCCTTTTACACTTCATATACCCCATCTTCATTCTATACTATTCTTTATTGTATTGTATCTTTCTTGCTCATCTCTAATTTCATCATAATCTTCGATGTAACATATGACTTCTACGCATGTACAAATATTCTCATCTATGCATGCCTTTTCATCACCATGATTCTATTTGTTTTGAGCATACTGATAATTGACTTATCTCTTGTTGGTAAGATCTACCATTAAAGGTTTTACTCATAATATTATTGACAACTAAGCATTTCTATTGAAAATACTAGTAGCATTTTACCCATCTCTCCTTAGAATATTCAAGTAATGCGGATGCACATCTAAGTTTTATTTTATCTAGTCTTTTTAACTACTCATTGAAATCTTATATGTATATTGACTATGCACAATCCTAAAAATGCTTATGTAAATCCTTTTAATTCTAGTTAACATGACAATTATGGTATATGTATCTAGCACATATCTGATGAGTGACATATGGTAATGTATCTTCAATAGCCTTGATCAATTCCTACAATAATAGAAAATATTAAGTTAATATAAAAGAAATTATGTAACAATTAACTAGAAATATATGAAGAATAAGATACCTTTTGCATATCTGATATAACTATAACCCCTTCAACATTATCAATTCCATGTCAAAAGCTAGCAGATTCATAAACCATGTTCATGAATCAATATTCTTTATCTCTACAATAGCCCAAGACAATAGATACATCCCTCCATCACCATCCCTCTTAGCTACACTTAATAATTGGCCTTTGAAATTTGTCTTCAAAAGGCATCTAAAATACCAAAATTAGCTTCAAGTGACTCCATCCTTATTTTATGGCATCAAAGCAAGTGGATAACCTTTTGAATTGTAAAAAACGAGATAAGGAAGTATGAAAAAATGTATAACCTTCCTATAGTTGATTGATGATATATATGCATAAATATAATTTTGTATACCTGTAATAGAGAAGTATCTCCATTCCTTACTAACTGCAGCTCCACTATTAAATTTGGGTTACTATTCCTCAACTCATAAACATATCTTTGTAACTTGTCATAATCATTGGTAAAATCAGCTTCCCTCTCTTTTCTCAATCTCCACTTTATTGATCTACATATAATTTAGTTAACAAATATATTCAGTTTTCTCTGTACCCTTAAACCATTTTAGCTGTTGAGATACTGTTAGAGAAGTGCTCTAAAAGCAATCACCTTTAGCACTTATTGTACAAATTATTTTATGATTAATAAAGACATTTTTATTATTTCGATGTTCATACATTTATGGATTTGAAGTTGATCTTAAATTGATTTAATAAAGTCCTTGATATAAAACATAGCATAGAGGAATAATGAGATTCATATCATTTGTAATTATATTAGTATCTAAACTTTTCCTAGTCATAGGATTAATAAGATAAGATATTGTTAATCCGGATAGACTAGCACATGTTCTACTCCTTGATTAGATCAAGTAGTAGATCTCATAAGTTGTAGACATGAGTTATGTAGAGTTAACATGTAGATGCTTACTGAGGATAGTAAGTACATTGGATCGACCTACTATGAGATAATTATATGGATATTCTATTCCAGTGTCAATGATAGTCTCATCATAGCAATGGTGTAAATATCCTTGGACTTGAGGTGCTCGAGGATATCTCAGATACTAATCTTGTGCTTTGATTCCATTCATAGGTGCCTTTTAGGGGTTACTCATAGGGTGGTGATTAGGTATAGCTTAAGGTATTCAGAGGTAATTGAGTAGCCAATAAAGAATTCACCACTCCTGATAGAAGGAGAAGATACCCATAACCTCTTGTCAGCGTCTTTACTCAGGAGTGTCTAGCCAGAGCAGATATGTGTCATGAAGAGAGTCTTCAATGACACATAAAATAATGAGATCCTCAAGACAAGATCTAATAACACTTGGACTAGATGTGACGTAGTCAGTCTAGTAGGAGTTGACACTTTGACCATACTCTGAACCAAGTGGGGTATAGATGGTGAAATGATGAATTGCATGGCAACATTGCATATGGAAGGGTTCGTAGTTAAACCACTGACTTTTCGGTCAATTCGGGGTCATGAAGTGTTGCTAAATACTGCTCTTGACTTACTTAAATTAAGTGTTAATTCAAGTGACCAACATAACCATGAACCTAATGAGTCACATATATAGGAGATTCGAAGGATGAGTAAAATGGTCTTAAATGGTGATTCAAGATATGAGAGAGTGTTTCGGGATTGTGTCGCGATGTGATCGTGATAGAAAATGTTACATAGAATGGATTAGAATTGTGTGTTATTGGCTTCCATTAATGCATGCTATTCATGGTTATTAACTTCCCATAACTTCCATTAATACATGCTATTCATGGTCATTAACTTCTTATAACTTCCATTAATACATGTTATTCATGACCATTAACTTTCCATTAGTGATGGGGGTTATGGAAGGCCAATGGTGTAGAAAATTGAGATTATTTTCATGCATCTTGTGTAAAACACGAGAAAAGAAAAAGAAAGGTTCTTTTTTTTACACACACACTTTTTCTCTCTAACTCTCTCAAAAGTTCTTGTCTTTGTTAGCACAAAGAAAGAATTCTAGTCATCTCCTAGTGATGTTTATCCTTCTATCTTCGTGTGGACTTTCATTAGACACAGTTTGCATTGATCGTTGTGATTTACGACAACCTAACGCGGAGAAGATTAAAGAATGAAGGAAATCGTCAGAAAGATATGTAAACATCTTCCATTTCATGTTTTTTATTTTTCTATATTTTTATGCATGAGTAGATTTGCTTTTTGAGGTTCTGTTTTATTTTCGCTGCGTATATTTGATATATATATTATGTATGAGATGCATGATCGGAACCTAACAGATACTAGGCTTCTCAAGAATTCTTTTCCTAAAATGTTCATAAGCAACATTGCTAAAACCAATTTAGGTTTGTTAATAGTGAAATAACTATGCTTAGGATTGTATATCTTCATTTTGAAACAACATTCATTCTTTTTACAACCAATATATAACTCGCATGGGCATCCCTTAATATCCTAACTTTTGGCATCCCTTAATATCCTAACTTTGAACCTATGGCTTTCATTCTTTTTAAACATGATATTATTCCTTGTCCATACTGCATAATCTATAATAGAATCTTTAAAATCTTTAGTTGTTCCAAACTCTATCCCCAATCTCCAATATGATGTAATATTAGTTGGATTATGCCTAATACTAAAACTTGGTCTTTCTAATGGTTCACCAAGCTCTTTTTCACTTGGATATTCATTACTACCAATAAACCACCACATTCAATTGAATCAATTTCAAACAGTTGGTGGTCATCATGAATTTTAACTTGTTTAAAACCCTTATCCTGGTCCCCATCATGATCATCCAAGACTCTATTAGCTCCTTCATCAACTCTTTCACCAACTCCTTCATTAACTTTGCTAACATGTTCATCATCAACATAATCAACCTTAACACTACTTCTCTCTTCACCTTTACTATCTCTATCCTCTTCTCCAATTATAAGTAACATCTCCAGAGCAAAGATTAGGGTATCTAACAAATGTGTTACATAAACATTAACCATTTAATGGATTTTTACAGGGTTAATAAGCCTTAGGACAACTTTAGTTTGAATTAATAAGTCTCAACAACTTAGTAAATTTGAAATTGAGTACACAGTAATATACCTTGTGAATTTAAAGGTATCCAAACTCCTTTCCCATGTCACATATTTTCCTATAGCTAATATAATTGAGGTCTACTTTGTAAAAAATACTTGTTTGCCCACTTAGATATTTCAACTTTGATTTGACTACAAACTTTACAATATAAAACAACTTCAGGCAAACAAATTGGGCCGTTACATACCTAATCACAAGAAAAGGGAAAGGATTATAGCCAAATTTAATAACATAAAAGGATAATGCACTTGGTTATAGCCAAATTAGTAACAAAAAAGCCATATTCATTTACTGTTATAACAATTTACACATGTTATTACAGTTTAAAAGCCAAAATCAATTTCTATTATTGCTACTTATTCAATGCAAACAATTAGCAAAAAAATATATTCAAAAGTGTTTATGTAATTAACTGTATGTTCCTTCCTGATAAAATTTGATGTTTATGATATAAGTGATTCTTTCGAAAATTAAATAATTATATTGATAAAAAGAAAAAAGAATACTAAGTTTTTATTTTAAGATCAAAGCAAGTAATATTAAATAGTATTAGAGCACTAAATTAATTTAAAATATTGTAAATTCAAATAAAGTTTTAAAAGAGAACATGTAAACATGAGGAGGGAAGATCGTGTAAAATGAGATACGAAGATCATGTAAATCCTTTTCATTGAGGTATATGATAATTGATTGTAAGAAGTTTGACAACGAAGATTGGTTAGCTTCAATCTTAGTTAGGATGAACATTTAATTATAAAATTTTGGTATGTATGAAAGCAATAGGCCTAATGGTCATAATAAATATAGTTTTGACTAGTAATGGAGGCTTCAACTTGAACTTATTGAAATCATAAATTTAAATCAAAATTGGGTTATTAGGTGGTAGACTTATAATTGTAAGATATTTGTGTTTGTGTGATGTAGACTAAGTTCATAATATGTTTATTGGGCTATTTTCAACTCTATAGGCCTATAAAAACAACTACAAATAAGTATGGTTATTCTCAATAAAGATATTATAATGCTCAAATCAGTAAAGCTGAAGGGTACAAAGTATGGATGTTTAAAAAATTTAATCCAAATCAAAAGGTATCATAATCTTGTACAATATCTAGAAAAAAGGTTAAACTTAATAGATAAACAAAAAAGTATAAAAGGCCTACAACTTTGATGCCTCTAAGCACAAGTTATGATTAGGTTCATGAAGGAAGTTAACGAATTTTGTGGGTGAAAAACATTGGCTTCTCCATGCTAGCATTATGCAATATATATATGATACAAAATAGAGTTTGTTAAGAGTTTGCTAACTATAGAAACACTAATATCTCACCAACTATACATGACAATTGCAAGATAGTTTCCTAATTTGGCTCCTATGCTCTTTGATTAAATAAAATTAAATATACATATTCCATATTTACACAAATACAAGATATTTACAGCTCTTTACTCTCCCTTAATTTGGAGCATGAAGATCACAAATGCTCAACTTGTGTAGTATATAATGAAACTGTTGACACCCAAAACCCTTCGTAAAAATATCAGCCAATTGTTGAGATGTATGCACATAAGCAGTTACAATATTACCAACTTTAATTTGATATAAAACATAGTGATAGTCAATCTCAATATCCTTTGTGTGCTCATGGAAAACTAGATTAGAAGCAATGAATTAAGCTACCTTATTATCACAACACAGATGCATAGGTGCATGATGGTAAACACCAAGTGACTTTAAAAGTGCCTTGAGCCAAGTTAACTCATATGTGGTGGTAGCCATGGAATGATACTCAACTTCAGCTGATGAAAGAGAGATGGTATGTTGTTTCTTCGTCTTTTAGGAAATTGGGGGTTGTCCCAACATAACAAAATAACCAGTCAAGGAGTGTCTACTCAAAGGACAACTAGCCTAGTCGGAGTCACAAAAGGCATAAAGTTAAAGGTCACTATCACGTCACAATAAAAGACCTTAACCCAGGTTGCCCTTTAAGTAACAAAGCACATGAATTGCAACATCCTAGTGCTCCTATCCATGGGATTTCATTAATTGTGCCAGAATATGTATAGAATAATTGAGTTTTGGTCGCCTAATAGTGAGATAGATAGGCTGCCCAACAAGCCTACGATAACTCTCGAGATTAGAAAGTAGAGAATCAATGGCTAACGCCAATTGGTGATTTTGCTCCATCGAAAAAACAGCACGCTTAGAACCAAGAAGATTGGCCTCTGTTAAGATATCTACAGCATATTTTTGTTGAAAAAGAAAAGACCATCAAAATTTTGGGCCACCTCAATACCCAAGAAATATTTCAAACGACCTAGATCCTTCATGTAAAAGTATTTACTCAAATGGCACTTCAAATCAGAAATAGCAGCAATAGCTTTACCGACAATAATAAGGTTATCCACATACACAAGGACATAAAGAGAAACAGAGCCCTTATGGAGTGTAAGGAAAGAATAATCTACTTAAGACTTTGAAAAACCATATTGCTTCAAAGCACCTGCCAATTCAGCAAATCAATTGTGGGAGCTTGATGAAGTCTGTAAAGCAACTTACTTAAGCGAAATACCTTAATAGAATGAGAGGCAGAAAAACCTAGCGACAATCACATATAAACCTCTTTATGTAAGTCACAATGCAAAAAGGCATAAAGGACATCCATCTGATGCAATTCCCAATCTTTTACCTCAACGAAAGCAAGAAAAGTTCTCAATGTAACCATTTTAGCGACATAAGCAAATGTTTCGGTGAAGTCCTCACCCTTTTTCTAATTATTTCCAAGAACAATAAGGCGGGCCTTATGTCACTTAATAGTACCATCAGAATTATATTATTAGAGATAAACCCATTTATGATCGATAGCTTGCTTACTAGGAGGAGGATCCTCAATAGTCCATATGTCGTTAGCCTTAAGAGCTTGAATTTTAGTTGCATGGCTTCCCTCCACCTACGGTCATGTGTAGCCTCATAGAAGGAAACATGCTCAACCTCTCTATCAATAGCTAAAATAAAAGCCTTATGTGTAGAAGAGAATTGGTCACATGAAATACAATAAGCTATAGTATACAAATTACCCGAGGGCACCAAAGAAGGGGAACTCACGAAACACTTATGTGCTATATTAGTGACATAAGTGCTACTGTCCACAAGACATGGGGATAGCTCAAAAACTTGTGCAACAACACAATCGGCCCTATCATACTCCCCCTCATTTCAAATCCTCCTATAGGTCAAGACAATAGGGGAAGATACTTCACAATGTGCTAGGTACTTGGTCACAGGTGAAGACTCTAAATAGGAATGTGGAATCTTGACACAATTGGGAGCATGTGGGTTGGTGGGGGACAAAATGGGTCAGGATGTCGAGTCATGGGTTGCAAGATACGAAAACTGAATTTCATCAAATGACACATCCCGGGATATAAAATACTCCCTTATCTCTAGATCATAAAGTTTCCATCCCTTTTTACCTTAAGGATAACCGACAAATAAGCATTTTCGACTACGAGGTGCAAACTTATCTCATTTACACTTTTGATAATGAGCGTATCACAAACACCCAAAGACACACAAATGCCCATACAAGGGAGGAGATCCAAAAAGAATTTCATGAGGAGTCCTCCCATTATGAAGAGATGTTCAATACTATTAATCAAATACCCAATAGTAAGAATGCATTCTCCCCAAAACTCAAAAGATAAATTAGCTTTAAAAACGAAGAGCATACATTAAAATATGTCTATGTTTTTGTTCAACACAACCATTTTATTGAGGTGTTTTAGTACAGAAAGTTTGAAACTCCATCCCATTCTTTAAAAAATATGAGTTTAATGGTCGAAATTTAATTCCATTATCACTTCTCATAGTTTAAATGTTCCGATTAAATTGAGTCTACAACATGGTACAAAATTGTTTCCACGAATTTGACACTTCATTTTTCTCACCCATTAAATGGACTGAGATAGTATAGGAAAAATCATCGACTATTGTAAGAAAATAATATGCTCCGCAAGAAGAAGGAACACTATATGACCCCCAAACATCACTATGAATTAATTGAAAATATTTTTTAACCTAATTTGAACTTAAAGGAAAAACATCTCTAGTCTACTTAGCATGCAAACATACATCACACATTTTAATCTCCAAAGAACTGCTAGAATTTCCATAAACTAAACTAACAATTTTTGAAGATGGTTGCCCTAATCGTAGATGCAACAAGTCCGGCCCCTTCTTGCTACAAGCTTTGCATGAATTTGTGACAGCTGCACCACAAAACAGGTTGACCCCTCCTCGTTGCTCACCTACTCCAATCAGTACCTTTGAAGTGAGGTTCTGTATTACACACAACTTATTAGTAAAAGTAATAATACATTATATATCATCAATCAATCGAGCGATAGAAATAAGATTGCATTTCAACTCTGGCACATAAACATTAAAGAAGGATTTCGTGATCAAGCTGAATTGTTCCCGCTTAAGTTGCATATGCAATATCACCATTAGGCAAACCAATAAGAGAGCACAAGCTCATATATACCACTTAAAAGAGATTTGTTACTAGTTATATGATACGAGGCACCACTATCAAGCAATAATCTAAAGGAGGCATTTTACCTGTCAACTTTTCATTGGAAGCAATAGGCTCACACTTACTCAATAAATTGGCAAGAGCAGACCATTCCTCATTGCTAAGTCCAGGAAGGTGACTTTTTGCATTGGTCTGCATAACATTATTCTGATCAGAAGGTTCCTTGATGCTTTGTGTCGCATTTGCAATAACCTCTATACTGCGACCCAAAACCTGGCTATTTCCTCTGCCATGTACACTGCGCCTTCCTCCTCTGCCATGGTCGAAAGACCACCACTTCGGGTAACTATGAATCTGGAAATAGTTTGGTTTCATAACTTGACTTTTTTACAATGAGAGCATACTACTGGATCACCCGAGGTCGACAAATTCTATTTTCTATTTTCTGCGACATTCATGCCATTTATAGCAAAACTAACAACATTTACCCTTTCTTCTCTTTCTTTAATGACTTGCTTATGTCTCTCCTTTTGAATAATATTAGAGAAAGCATTACTCAAAGTGGGTAGTGAACTCTTACTCAGCATGTTAGTTCGAAATGTACCGTAAAGAGCATTGTCCAAACTCGTAAGGAATTGATACAACAACTCCTCTCGTTCTTTCACAATTCCTTCACCCAATTACATTTGAAGTCTTCAAAGGTACAGCCCGACCACCCTTTCAAATAACCATTAAGCTCATCCCATAATGTCTTCAAACGACCAAAATATGATGTTACACTTTGGTCTAGTTGAGTGCAGTTTCTAATTGCCTCACACAATTGGTAAATGTGCATGGTGTCACCCATGGAGAACTGCTCTTTAATGTCTTCCCACAATTCCTTTGCTGTGTTTATATACGTAATCAAGGGCTGCATGGGAGGATCAATTGACATCATGATCCATCCGACTAACAAATTGTTTACAAGCCACCAATCTTCAATTTCACTCGAGTCACCACAACATATAAAAACATAAACTAAAAGCCCAAACAAAAGAAAGGACCTACCTCGATATATTGTTGCTATCGTGTTATCTAGAAATTCAACGGTGGTGTGCAAGAGTAGGAGACACTACGGTACAATGTGTGAAAGAGAGATAAATGTTCAAGAGATAGACAACATGCGAAAGAGAGATCCATAAGAAAAATTGTTGTTATTGTTGCAATTGAATAAACTGAGAGAGAGTAAATGGTGAGCTCAAGGAACTAAGGACTTGGACGAAGAGTAAGTGGTGATTTTAGGAAATTGAATCAGTAAGTGCATTTTACTCTGTTATTTTTCTTAATTATGATTAATAATACTTAATTAAAAAACTAAGTATTTAATAATATTATTTTATTCCTTATATGGATTGACAGAAGATAATGTAATTGGCTTTTTTAAATTAACCAAAAAGTGAGCCCTAGTGTTACATAGCAAATGGGACCTTTTATACATATTTTAGACTATGTGTCACACTTATCACATGACAGTGAACCCCCTTTTGAGTTAAAATTTTATTTTTTAGGTTAAAAGTTTAAAAAAACTAACAAGAGTTAAACCCATCAGATTTTTCATCCTCTTTGGGTCTGCTTTGGACATTTTGTAAATGCTAGGATTCAATTTGAATGCATTAAAATACTAGGGTTTAACTAGGGATGATAATGGGCTGGCCCATGGGCCTAGATTCAGATGTTTTCAATAGACCGATCCATGAGCTAGGCCTAAATTCAGACCGGTCTGAGACCTAACTTTTTTAAGTAAAGAGTTAAGCCTCGGATAGGACTAGGCCTGGGCAGCTCAGGTTTGAACCTAAATAAAAAAAGTTGTATTTTATACTTTTAATTTTTAAAAATTATTTTAAAAAATTAGAGGGGCTGGCCCATAAGCCGACCCATTGCCACCCTTAAGTTTAAATTCTATTATAGTGTAAATGTTGAAATCGAAAATACACTTTTAACCTCTGAACTTATAAACTTTTGGATTTAAAAAATTAGGAAAAAATCGTGATTAAAATTATGGATTCTCCATGTAAGGGAAACCTTATACATCATCGAAAAATATGTTACCACGTAAACCAATCATAGTCGATGCATCTATATGTGGACTTCGTAGTTCATATTGTTACAACTATATAAAGACCTGCCGAGACTTGAGTTGACAAATGCTAATGGTATGTTTGGTTTAGGGGAACGACTATTCCATTCCTCTCTTATTCCTAGTAATAACTTATTACTATGTTTGGTTAAAAAAAAGATACAGAATAGACAATCTTAGGTTTGGATATTCCTTCAATTTACAGAATACCTAAAGCAATCCTTTCCCTATCTTTATCTATTATGAGCACGTTGGGAATGAATGTCATGACTTGACGACAAATTTATTCTTCTTTACCGCGAAAGAGGCTCGTCCATCTTTCAACCTTCAAGTGATTCTCTTCTCCAACCCAGCATTTGATCGTTTGTCCCTTTCTTCTGGGTAAGTTAAAAATGTTCTTTCCTAACAAGTTTTGTCCCTGTCTTCAATCGTTGCCATTTTTG
Source organism: Erythroxylum plowmanianum (assembly GCA_025531925.1). Taxonomy (NCBI): domain Eukaryota; kingdom Viridiplantae; phylum Streptophyta; class Magnoliopsida; order Malpighiales; family Erythroxylaceae; genus Erythroxylum; species Erythroxylum plowmanianum. Next base: position 7,355,870 of record JANVCQ010000005.1, read on the forward strand.
TTCAACTTGTTTGCAGTTTAAGGTCTGTTGTTTCCTTCTTTGGTGTATGAGGTAGATCGATTTCTTTTAACTTCATGGTCTCTTCTGGTTTCACTATTTTTGTACTGTTTGTGTTCTTAAATTTCACCAGTAGTTTAATGCTTCTTCTTCTTCTTCTTTTTTGGGTTTCGTTCTTCAGTTCGAACCTGAAATTTCTTGGTTTAATGCTTCTTCTTCTTCCTTTTTGTGGTACTGAAATTTTTAGGTTTAATGCTTCTTCTTCTTCCTTTGTTTTGGGTTTCGTTCTTCAGTTCGAACCTGAAATTTCTTGGTTTAATGTTTGTTCTTCTTCTTTTTGTGATACTGAAATTTCTAGGTTTAATGCTTCTTCTTCTTCTTTGTTCTGTATTGAAATTTCTGAGTTTAATGCTTCTCCTTCTTCTTCTTACTTGTGGTACTGAAATTTCTGGGTTTCATGATTCTTCTTCTTCATTTTTGCAGTACTGAAATTTCTGAGTTTAATGCTTCTTCTTCTTCTTTTTAGCGGTATTGAAATTTCTGGGTCTAAGTTGCATTTTGCGTAGATGGCTATTGCATAATTGCATTTTGAAATTGATAGTATTGTTTCTTCTTCTGATAAAATTACGATACTGTTTCTTCTTAACGTAATTGCATTTTGCATAGAGGGTTATTGCATACAGGGCTAACGTAATTGCATTCTGCTTCTGCTACTGCTCCTTCAAATCGACCTCTTATTATTCTTCTACTTCTATGACTTGATTTTTTCCTTATAAAGATAATTTATTTTTATTAAAAAATAAAAAAAGATAATATCAAACAAATATAAGCAAGATACTATTTCTTCTTAACGTAATTGCATTTTGCATAGAGGGCTATTGCGTAGAGGGCTAACGTAATTGCATTCTGCTTCTGCTACTACCCCTTTAAGTTGACTTCTTGTTTATTCTTCTACTTCTATGACTTGGTTTTCCCTTATAAAGATAATTTATTTTTATTAAAGAACAAAAATAAAAAAGATAATATCAATCAAATCTAAGCAAGATAGTTAGAGATGGAGATCAAAATATTTGCAATTGTAATATTTTAGGGATTGAATCAATGAATTGGTATCACAATCATACGTGAATGTGTGAATTTATGGAGTTTCATTTTGTGATAAGAAATCTAGAGTATTTATTTTTAGTAAACACAAGCTGATGGTGGACCATCAACTAAGGTCCTTGAAGATTTAGCAAACATGGGATTTAGAGAATCTCAAGTGAATCAGTCGGCCAAAGAAGAAGAATTTGAAGACTACATTAATTTGGGTTTTATCATGCAAACTCATGTCCATATCAAGCCATTTGGTTTTGTAATAGCCCTACTCACACTTGAAGAAGATGTAGCCAACGAATCAGCCCAAGATGCCTCATCAAACATGCTCGTCCAGCCCATGGAGAAGCTCAAAATTGAGCTTGGTTATTGTCTCATTGGCCATTTTTATTTTCATTTAAAGTTGCCATTTTTCTTTTTCCTATTTAAAGACTATTTAAGGAATTCTTAATTAAGTTTATGATCTGTTTTGGAATGTCAAGGATTTGTGGGTTGCCGATTTTAATGTGGCTTCCTAAATTCTTATCAACTCTCCATATATAGGTTCATTTGTGCTTGTTTTAAAATTTCAGATTTATTACAAATAATATCGTGACTTTCAAGCTCTAATTTGTTGTGAGTTTCTAGGGTTGTTAGTATTCCTAAACTATCCAAATGTGGGTTTGTGAGTTTCTCCAAAAACTTTCATCTTCTCTCAACCATTTTCAAGCATCTTCTGAATCTGAACTTCTGAAACTGTTTTGACCATAACTTAGCAACCACTTATCCAATCAATTCATATCTTATATCATTGGAAAGCTTATAGAAAATCCTACAAACTTTGTGAAGGACCTGCTGGCCAATTCTATTTAGTTTTTCCTAGTAATTGATCCCAAAATCCACACTTTTTTCCAAACCTGTTCAAATTGTCGTGACCTTATCTTTTTTTTTCCCAGCCTAATCAAAATCAATCCCAAATTCATCAATCCTGCCATCAAGTGGTATCAAAGCCCTGGGTTTTGAACCCCTTCTCATCATGTCACAAGATAGCCAAAAACATTCATCGTTAACCTAGGAGGAGGAGTTACACCAACTAGAAACACTTCGACTTGAAAATGAAACCTTGAAAGCCAAAACGTTTGCTTTTCAGCCTTGTAGAGGACGTGCCCATAGTCCTTCTCCTAGCACTGACCTGCCCATTGAAGTAGTTGATGGAGACTCCGAGAAAGACGCTTATGAGGAAGATTATGGTGAACAATATGAGCAGTGAGGGAGACAAACGGGGCGTGGCAGGAGAGGTGGTCCAGGCTGTGGTCAAATTGTTGCTAGACAACCTCAAAAGCAACAAGATGATTTTTACAATTTTAAAGTGGAAATTTCGGAATTTGAAGGTAAGATGAATCCAGATATCTTTCTTAAGTGGCTGCATACTGTAGATAGAATTTTTGAATTAAGAAATGTGAGTGAAGAGAGAAAAATGATATTAGTGTCTACAAAATTGAGGGGTTATGCTTCGTTATTGTGGGACAATATTCAGAAGAAGAAAATAAAAGAATTAGAGAAAATAAGAGTAAATTTACTACATGGAGTAGAATGAGAGAAGAATTAGAAGAAACATTCATGCCTCCCCAATATAAACAGAGATTGTTGAATCGAATGATGAATTTAGAGCAGGGTAGTTATTCGGTTGAAGGCTACATAGAGGAGTTTGAGAAGTTATTATTGAAGTGTAATTTGAAAAAGGAAGATGATGTTGTTATTGCTCGTTTCCTTAGAGGCCTCAAAACTGCAATTTCTGACATGGTGAACATGTATGAGTATTACAGTTTTCATGATGTTAAAAGACTTACTTTGCAAAGTGAAATCAACCTGAAACATGCACAAGCTTAGAGACAATCTTTCCCATCCAAATTATCGCTGCATTCTCCCAAAACACCATTCATAACACCAAACACCACCAAACCGAGCTCCTTCAGCACCACACCATAAAAATCAAACCCATACACACCTAGATTCTAAAATGCTAGCCCACAATCTGCCCAAAAAGCTATCCCAAGAAACTACAACCCACAAACCCCAAAAACTCACCAAAGATGCTTCAAATGTCAAGGATTTGGACACTTCCAATCTGAATGCCCCACGACCAAAATCATCACCATTCAAGAAGCTATTGAAATTGACCATGAGTTGTTGAAGATGAGTGAAGAACATGTGTGTGAAAAGCCGATTGATGATGACAATTTGACAGAAGAAATGTGTAGTGGAGAATTAGATGGAGAGCTCTTAGTGTTAATGAAAATGTTGAGTGTTGAAAAGAATGAAAATGAAGATTGGAGGAGGAACTCTCTATTTCATACAAGATGCTTATCAAAAGGCAAATTGTGTGAGGTAGTCATAGATGGAGGTGCAAGTGAAAATGTAGTCTCAAACAAGATGGTTGACAAGCTTGGCCTAAAAATCGAGCCTTTGCTACATCCTTACAAGTTCTATTGGTTTGATGCAAAGCATGAAATCAAGGTAACAAAAAGATGTCTAGTTCTGTTTTCAATCCAGAAGTATGAAGATGAAATATGGTGCCATATTGTGCCTATGATAGCTTGTCATCTTTTGTTGGGCCGGCCATGGCTCTATGATAGAGATGTGAGTCATTAGGGGAGAGCTAATACTTACTCATTTGTGAAAAATGGCCACAAATTCACCTTGCTACCACTTGAGCCGAAATGGTTGAAAAAGAAGAATGAAGTTGCAACTGTAAGAATGATTTCTATAGAGGAGAAGAGTGTGATTTTGCAAAGCCTACCAGCCTATGTTCCTCTTGAAGTAGAAGATGTTGATAAACCTGAAATGGTTGTGCCACCAATTGTTCAGCCGTTAATTGACGAATTCTCAAAGGTTTTTCCAAAAACTCTCCCTAAGGGACTGCCTCCTTTGAGGAAAATTCAACGTGAGAAATTTTGTCCAAGGAGCTACTCTTCCATACAAGGCAGCCTATAGGATGAATCCTAAGGAGCATGCAACTTTACAAGCACAGATTGATGAGTTGCTTGATAGGGGTTTTATACGAGAAAGCACAAGTCCATGTGTAGTGCCGGCTTTTGTGGCACCCAAGAGAAATGACAAGTGGAGAATGGACGTTGATAGCAGGTCTGTTAATAAAATCACCATCAAAAATAGATATCCTATCCCTCGGTTAGATGATATGCTTGATCAACTCAATGGAGCTCAAGTTTTTTCCAAACTTGACCTAGCCAATGGATTCCACCAAATTTGGATGAAAGAAGGTGATGAGTGGAAAACTGCATTCAAGACCAAAGAGGGGCTGTATGAATGGCTTGTTATGCCAATGGGGCTGTCCAATTCACCTTCCACTTTTATGAAGCTCATGAATGAGGCTTTGTATGAAAGTGATGCTGATTTTGGGGAGATATGGAAGCAATGTGGCCAAGGAGCATATGGAGATTTTGTTAAACATAATGGCTTTCTTTTCAAGGGAAATTCTTGCTGCATTCCAAAATATTCTCTTGGAGAAACTATTTTGAGGGAAGTTCATGGAGGAGGTTTGGCCGGGCATTTTAGTCGTGAAAAAACATATCACTTGGCCCAATCAAGCTTTTATTGGCCCAAGATGTACAAGGATGTGGTGAGACTAGTTCAAGCTTGCAATACTTGTCAACGCGCAAAGATGACTTCACAACCAACCGGTCCATACACTCCACTTACAGTTCCTAACAAGCCATGGGAGGATGTAAGTATGGGTTTTATTTTGGGATTACCTAGGACTAGAAGGGGGTTTGATTCTATTAAGGTAGTTGTTGATCTTTTTTCTAAAATGACCCATTTAATTCCTTATACTAAGACTATGGATGCTTCACATGTTATGGAGTTGTATTTTAAGGATGTGGTCAAATTACATGGGCTGCCTAGGTCAATTGTGAGTGATAGGATGTCAAATTTTTGAGTCATTTTTAAAGAGTGTTATGGGATAGATTAGGGACACAATTGAAGTTTAGTACGTCATTTGACACTCAAACAGATGGTCAAACTGAGGTAGTCAATAGAAGTCTTGAAAACATTCTTAGATGTCTTTTAGGAGGAAAAACAAAATATTGGGACCAATTTTTACCTCAAGTCGAGTTTGCCTACAATTCATCCAAGTCTAAAACCACACAATTCAACCCATTTGAGTTAGTTTATGGAGCCAACCCGTTGAGTCCTTTAGATTTGTCACCAATTGTGTCTAGTGGGCCTTATAGTGTTAAGAGAGAATTTACAGCAACAGAAATAGTTGAGTTGCATAGGAGGGCAAGAGAGAATATTCTAAAACACAATGAGGATTATAAGAGACAAGCAAAATTTAGGAGGGTTGTAGAGTTTAGGGAGGGTGACTTAGTGTGGGTACATTTAAGAAAAGAGAGGTTCCTAAGCAAAAGACATAATAAGCTTAGTAATAGAGCTGAAGGTCCTTACAAAGTCTTGAAGAAAATTGGAGCAAACGCCTACAAGATTGATCTGCCCAAAGAATATGGAATATCCAACACTTTCAATATCAAAGATTTGAGCCCATTTGTTGAAGAAGCTACCAGCCCAGCCCAAGATGAAGATTTCCAAGAAGGGGAGCAAGATGTAATTTCGGCCTACGAAAAGGAGCTGAATGCAAATCCATTCCAAGAAGGGGAGAACGATGGTGGACCATCAACTAAGGTCCTTGAAGATTTAGCAAGCATGGGATTTAGTGAAGCTCAAGTGAATCAGTCAGCCAAAGAAGAAGAATTTGAAGACTACATTGATTTAGGTTTTATCATGCATGCAAACTCATGTCCATGTCAAGCCATATGGTTTTGTGAAAGCCTTACTCACACTTGAAGAAGATGCAGTCAATGAATCAACCCAAGATGCCTCATCAAACATGCTCGTCCAGCCTATGGAGAAGCTCAAAATCGAGCTTGGTTATTGTCTCATTGGATAAAAAGTCTGGAAATTCACTTAAACAATTTTCAGACTATATTTACTACTTTCCATTTTTATTTTCATTTAAAGTTGCCATTTTTCTTTTTCCTATTTAAAGACTATTTAAGGAATTCTTAATTATGTTTATAATATGTTTTGGAATGTCAAGGATTTGTGAGTTGCCGATTTTAATGTGGCTTCCCAAATTCTTATCAACTTTCCATAAATAGGTTCGTTTGTGCTTATTTTAAAATTTCAGATTTATTACAAATAAAATTGTGACTTTTCAGCTCCAATTTGTTGTGAGTTTCTAGGGTTGTTAGTATTCCTAAATTATCCAAATGTGGGTTTGTGAGTTTCTCTAAAAACTTTCATCTTCTCTCAACCATTTTCAAGCAGCCTCCGAATTTGACCTTCTGACATTTTTTTGACCATAACTTAGCAACCACTTATCCAATCAGTTCATATCTTATATCATTGGAAAGCTTACGGAAAATCCTACAAACTTCGTGAAGGATCTGTTAGCCAATTATGTCTAGTTTTTCCCAACAATTGATCCCAAAATTCACGTATTTTTTTAAATACATTCAAATTGTTGTGACCTTATCTTTTTTTTTCCCAGCCTAAACAAAATCAATCCCAAATTCATCAATCCCGCCATCACAAGCCCATAGAAAGAAATGGAAAGAAAAAGAGGAATATCTATATTAATACCATTGCTAAGCTAAGCTATTAAACTTCGAACAAAAAATATCAACAAGCCTCACCTCGACTGATTGACTCTTTCAACTGACAAAGGATACAGCATATAACAGGAACAAGATAGTAGATAATAATATTAATAAGAAGAAGAAGAAAATTAATAGTAATAAAGAATTTAATAATAATAATGATGATGATGATATTAATATTATTAATAGTAACTATATAATTATAATAATTATAAGAAGAAGAAGAAGAAATTAATAATAATTTTAATAACAATAATAATAAGAAGAAGGAACTTAATAATAATAATAATAACAACAACAACAACAACAACAACAACAAAAAGAAGAATAATAATAATAATAATAATAATAATAATAAGAAATTTAATAATAAAAAATTAATAATAGTAAAAAAGTAATAATAAAAATAATAATAAGAATAAAATTAATAATAAGAATAATAATAATAAGAAGAAAAAGAAGAACTTAATAATAATTTTAATAATAATAATAAGAAGAAGAAGAAAATTAATAATAATAATAAGGAAAATAATATTATTAAGAATAATAATAAGAAATTTTATTATTATAATTATTATTATTATCATAATAATAATAAATAAATAAATAAATAATTTCCTTATTATCATCGTCATCATGTAGTCAGTAACGATTATAATAGATATTTTGATCTTTTATTAGTTATTTCCTTGTCACTTTGAATCTACGTTTTCAAATTAAGCATTGATATAGAAATTTTTTAACAATAAATCAAATTAAATAATAATCATTCCATTTTAGTCTTCGTCTATTTTATGAATACATGAGAAGCCACCGTGCTAATTCAGCCAATAATTTCAATAAACTTTAACATTAATTTAATGCGTAGAAAAGACAATTACACATAATTTCCAATGAAATGTTCTGTTTCTTGCAAACATTCAACCATAATCCAGTAGAAGGGTAGTAGTGCAAAGACGAAGAAAAGCAGTAGACAGAAACCTAAAGCCAAAAACAAGAGAAAAAGAAAGCCAAAGACTAGGACGACTCAATATTTAATCAATTTATGGAGTGCTCTTAATCCCTGGAGCAACCAGTATGACCTGACTTCCACTGCGATCCACACCCGTAGCAGAACTCGAAATTACATCTGCACGCGTTTTCCACACCACTCACTTAATTTTTAATATGTCAAAACAAAATTTAATAAATTACACTTCACAGATAAATTCTTATTATTTAAATTTTCTTTCAAACTTAATTTATGAAATACTTTTTAAATTGAGTTTTTATTTCATTTCATTTTATTTTAATATTTTAGGATTCCACCCTGTACCGATCGAATTTAGAGAGAGTAGTGATTCAAAATGCATGGAAAAAGAAGTGACCTGCAAATGATATGGGGACAACCCTCTGTCCTCTCTACAAAGAAGTCGCAGTTAGGGCATCTACTCCATTTCCGCTTCCTAGCTAGTTGAACCACCATTAGGTCTTCTCCTTCTCTATCGTCCGTGTTCAATCTCTGCACCTCCTCGCATTCAAGCCCTGCATGCCACACCACGTTGCATTGGACACAGAACAACCTGTGACAGTACGGACACTCCGACTCTCTTATCACCTCATCATCATCAACGATCAGCATCGCTGAACAGTCCCTGAAAGGACAGTAAACCTTCGCCCATTCTCGGATTGCCTCCTCGCAAAGCGCCTTCTCCCATGAGTCAACCACTTCCTTGGGAAGTACACCCCTGCATGTGTCTATCTCCAGCACTCCATCGCAGTTGAACTCCAGGCACCTGACCGTGAGGACTCTCTCTTCGATCTTCGTTGCGACGTGCTTGGTTATGCAGTCGGAGCAAAACGAGTGATCGCAGTTGTTGGTTCTAATCATTTGATCTTTCTCTTTCCTCTCCGCGCAAATCTCGCAAAAGAGTTGCGAAGATTCACCGGAGACAGTCACCGGAGGTGGTTCGATCACCGTTACGGCCGACGAGACTGTAGTGACCATTTTGGAGAGAGTAACGCAGCCCATAAGGGTCTCTTGTAACTGCAACTCTTGAGCAAAATCGGCATCTGAAACAGGGAACAACTCTCCCACGTCTTGGTCGCACAGTGCAGCTAAGTAGAGATCATCAACGAAATCAGAGGGGTCGAGGTGGAGGTGTGCCATGGATATGATCTCCGTGAGTGTAACTGAACGGGCACTTTGGTTGGACTCTCGCTGTAAGCGTCTCTCTCTCTCCGCGGTGCGTTATTGCCCTTGTGCGAGAAATGAATAGGGATTAATAACAACGACTTGAGAAACGGAGCATGCTTTGGAGGTGACTTCGAGGTGAAGCACTAAGTGGAATTTCTTTGTGGCTAGTCCAATCAAAAGACACGCATTATATAAGAAATTTGTTTATTTATTTTATGGCATTTCAATTGAGATTTATATATTTTGAGGCGGACTGGGTTCGAATTCAAATTCCTGTTGCACTTAATCCAAACTTAATATGGTACTGTATAACAAATAATTATGTTTAAGAAAATTTAATAAAAACTTAAAAGTAAGAAAATTCAATAAAATCATTTTTGTTAACATAAAATAATATATAGCAAATAATTATGTTTAAACAATTTATAATTATTAATGTATTTATTTTAAAAAGTTCAACATTCATATTTTTATTTCAAATTTCAATCTTTGCTCTTCAATTAGTGAAATAGTAAGGAATGCAATTTTTAGACTCAATTATCTTATTTTTAAAAATATTTATGTCTATTTATATATATGTAAATTAGTTAATTTTATCATATGTTTTTGTTGTTTGTTAAATTAGTTAATTCAATACTAAACCAAATTGGATGAACTTGGTATCATTGGAAACCTAAGATAGATAAGGAAAACTTTCTAGAAGGAAGTATTACTAATTACCTCACTTTCTTGATGAGAATAATTGAGCAAAGTGGATCCGAAAGTGGATTTTGAAATAAATCTGGATTGAGGGATTGAGTATGATTTCACATGATCGATAATGTGATAAGATTAAGGATAAGAAACTCGAATTTTTGACATGAACATGCATCATATATATTGAGTAGACATGAATGTGCATAATTGAATTCATAATTGTGCACAATAGTAATATATATATGTTTGTATTGAATGTTTTAAAGGAACCCTTAAAGCGACCGATTCCAGATATTAACGAGACTTCGAGGCAATAAGCAAACAGGGAGCTTTTGTGAGTAATCTTAGATGATCACACCTTACTTTGTTCTACTTGTTGAATTTGATTTATGCTGATTGTGTTCTGAATTCCGGATAATGATTGTCAGAGACGTTTGATGCATATTTATATCATCGGAAGTGCTACTCGCATGTGAATATGATTGTCTACTCGCTTTGCACATGAAATGTTTGAAATGACCTTGTTTTGTTTTTAAAATGTTGAATCCTAGTTGTGTATAAATAGGCATGCGTAGAAGAGTTTGCAGTCGTTTCTGTGACACTTATGTTATTGACACTTCGGTGTCTTCTGTTATTGACACTTCAGTGCCTTCTGTTATTGAAACGTAAGTCTCTTCTGTGATATGATACCAATTATGATATCTTTTATATAAGTCTCGTTACCCACTTCTGTTGATGGATTTAGTAGTCATCTAATTTTGCATTCTGATATTTGTTTGATTCTAACGTAAACTAAATTGTATTATGATTCTGAAGGGTTTATACCTTCTCGTGATATTCAATTATGATAATTATAAAAACCTGTTCTAAAATGCATTATTTCTGATTTAATGTTAAGCAATCTTTTAATGCATGCTTATGCTGTTACGTGATTCTGTATAATGAGTTGTAATTATTATTATCATTTTTCTTACGATGATGTCATTATCATCATCATCGTCATTATAAATATTTTAATCTTTTATTAGTTATTCCTTTATTAGTTTGCAAACCAAATTGATATAGAAATTTTGTAGCAATAAATCAAACTAAGTAATAATAATTTCATTTTATTCTTCGCCTATTCTATTCCTAAGAATAATCATTTGATTTCTTACCTAACCAAACACCCCAGAAGGAATACACAAGAAGCCACCATGCTAATTCAGCCAATAGTTTCAATAAACTATACACAAGAAGCCTCCATGCTAATTCAGCCAATAGTTTCAATAAACTTTAACATTAATTTAACACGTAGAAAATGACAATTACATATAATTTCCAATGAAATGTTCTGTTTGTTGCAAACATTCAACCATAATCCAGTACAAGGGTAGTAGTGCAAAGACGAAGAAAAGCAGTAGAAAGAAACTTAAAGCCAAAAAGAAGAGAAAAAGAAAGCCAAAGACTAATCAATGTATGGAGTGCAGATCTTAATTTCTGAAGCAACCATCATGAGTACTTGACGTCCACTGCGATCCGCACCCGTAGCAGAACTCGAAATTACATCTGCACGGGTTTTCCCACTTAAAATTATCGATAGAGCAACTCATACTACTTTAAAATATTACTGTAATCGTTTTAATGAACTTCAACATTAATTTTTTTTGGTGATAAACTTCAACATTAATTTAACACGTAGAAAATGACAATTACATATAATTTCCAACGAAATGTTCTGTTTCTTGCAAACATTCAACCATAATCCAGTACAGGGTAGCAGTGCAAAGACGAAGAAAAGCAGTAGAAAGAAACCCAAAGCCAAAAAGAAGAGAAAAAGAAAGCCAAAAGCCAAAGACTAGGGCGACTCAATATTAATCAAACCTAAGACTAGGAACTAGGAAGACTCAATATTTAATCAATTTATGTCTTAATCCCTGGCGCAACCAGCATGACTTGACGTCCACTGCGATTCACACCCGTAGCAGAACTCGAACTTACATCTGCACGCGTTTTCCACACGACTCACTTAAAATGATGTACAGAGCAACTCATACTACTTTAAAATATTACTGTAAGTTAATTTTTTATATGAAAATTTTCTTTTTTAATTTTAATAAATAAATTTCTAATGTTAATATATCAGAGCTTGTTAAGTTTCAATACTTAAAACTTAATTTTTAATATGTCGAAACAAAATTTAATAAATTACACTTTACAAATAAATTCTTATTATTTTAATTTATTTAAATTTTCAGACAAACTTAATTTATGAAATACTTTTTAAATTGAGTTTTTTTTATTTCATTTCATTTTATTTTAATATTTTAGGATTCCATCCTGTACCTATCGAATCTAGAGAGAATAGTGATTCAATGGGAAAGAAGTGACCTGCAGGTGATATGGGGGCAACCCTCTGTCCTCTCTACATAGAAGTTGCAGTTAGGGCATCGACTCCATTTCTGATTCCTAGCTAGTTGAACCACCATTAGGTCTTCTCTTTCCCTATCGTCCGTGTTCAATCTCTGCACCTCCTCGCATTCAAGCCCTGCATGCCACGGCACGTTGCATTGTACACAAAACAACCTGTGACAGTACGGACACTCCGACTCTCTTATCACCTTATCATCGTCAACGATCAGCATCGCTGAACAGTCCCTGAAAGGACAGTAAACCTTCGTCGATTCTCGGATTGCCTCCTCGCAAAGCGCCTTCTCCCATGAATCAACCACTTCCTTAGGAAGTACACCCCTGCATGTGTCTATCTCCAGCACTCCATCGCAGTTGAATTCCAGGCACGTGACCGCGAGGACTCTCTCTTCGATCTTCGTTGCGACGTGCTTGGTTATGCAGTCGGAGCAAAACGAGTGATCGCAGTTGTTGGTTCTAAACATTTGGTCTTTCTCCTTCCTCTCAGCGCAAATCTCGCAAAAGAGTTGCGAAGATTCACCGGAGACAGTCACCGGAGGTGGTTCGATCACCGTTATGGCCGACGAGCCTGTAGTGACCATTTTGGAGAGAGTGACGCAGCCCACAAGGGTCTCTTGTAACTGCAACTCTTGAGCAAAATCGGCATCTGAAACAGGGAACAACTGTCCCACGTCTTGGTCGCATAGTGCAGCTAAGTAGAGATCATCAACGAAATCAGAGGGGTCGAGGTGGAGGTGTGCCATGGATATGATCCCCGTGAGTGTAACTGGGCACTCTGGTTGGACTCTCGCTGTAAGCGTCTCTCTCTCTCCGCCGCGCGTTATTGCCCTTGTTCGATAAATGATTAGGGAATTATAACAACGAATTGAGAAACGGAGCTTGCTTTCGAAGCTGTGGAAGTGACTTCGAGGTTAAGCACTAAGTGGAATTACTGTGTGGCTGGTCCAATCAAAAGACGCGCATTATATAAGAAATTTATTAATTTATTTTATGGCATTTCAGTTGAGATTTATATATTTTGAGGCGGACTGGGTTCGAATTCAAATTCTCTTTGCACATAATCCAAACTCATCAAACTTAATATGGTAATATATAACAAATAATTATGTTTAAGAAAATTTAATAAAAACTAAAAAAAATATAATTCAATAAAAATCATTTTTGATAACATAAAATAATATATAGCAAATAATTATGTTTAAACAATTTATAATTATTAATGTATTTATCTAAAAAAGTTCAAATTTCATATTTTTATTTCAAAATTCAAATTTCAATTAGTAAAATAGTTTTAGATTCAATTATCTTATTTTTAAAAATATTTATGTTTATTTATAAATATGTAAATTAGTTAATTTTATCATATGTTTTTGTTGTTTGTTAAATTAGTTAATTCAATAAATTAGGTCAAGCGAGCGCGTGTACGCGAAACAAAACTTTAACATGATGAACGGCTAAGATCTAATAATTGGAAGTGTACTATCATCGAGAATCAGAAGTCCGATGGCGGAGAAGTCAGAGTCAACAATTTGTTATAATATAAATGAAATCGTGAATTGGTGATAAAGAAAAATTATCTGGTGCCTTCCTTAGTTCTATCTCGGATTCTCTCACAGGTACGCACACTTTAGTTTCTTCCTTTTGGAATTTTCTGGATTATGATTGTGGAAACTTCTTAATTTAGGGTTTTATTTTTGACGATCATCGTCTTCTTTGAATTTGATTGATCATCGTGATGATTGTGATGGTGGCGATGCTGATTATTGATCTTTCGTCTCCAGAGTTGAAAAATTTTTGCGTAAGATGTGGGCTGCTTCCTGTCTTGCGTCGTGCTGTGCGGCGTGCGCTTGCGATGCTTGCCGGACCGTCGTGTCGGGAATTAGCCGACGGTCGGCGAGGATCGCGTACTGTGGCCTTTTCGCGCTCTCTCTTATGGTCTCGTGGATTCTTCGCGAGGTTGCTGCTCCTCTCATGGAGAAGCTTCCATGTAAGTCACGCACGATTGGGTTTGGTCTTGGGCTTGTTTTTTTGTTTGTTTATGACGGAATTAAGAGGATGGTTAGTGCTAATTTTGATTTTTGATCAGGGATTAATCATTTTCATAAGACTCCTGATAGGGAGTGGTTTGAGACCGACGCAGTTCTGCGTGTTAGTTTGGGGAACTTTTTGTTCTTTACTATTCTGGCGACTATAATGGTTGGTGTGAGAAACCAGAAGGATCCTCGTGATGGTTTGCATCATGGCGGATGGATGGCCAAGATTATTTGCTGGTGCCTTGTGGTTATATTTACCTTTTTTCTTCCAAATGAGATTGTCGGCTTCTATGGTAATAAGTTTCTCTTGCAAATGCTTTAAAATTCTGATAAGGGTTGATGATGTTCAGTTTTGCTATAGTGTTTGTGGTTATTTAGTTGGATTATAGGAAAGTTTGATGCAAATTGAGATGGATGCTCAGTTGTGCTGTGCAGCAGTCTTTAACTTCTTTCCCTTATCATTTTGTTTTCTAGTAGCATTTTAGAATGGTTGAAGAATGGATGGTAATCTAACATAGGGGAAATGAAAAGAGCTTGAGCTCATCTGGGACAACTTGATTTTTTCAAGTTGCCTTTGTAGATTTCGAGGAGTTATGGTCCTATGTGGGTCTGAAGTATTTTGACTCCATTTCTTTCACCTAACTGATATTACATTCCAACATAGATTTTAATACTCTGTTGGGTTTAAGTTTTACTACTCTGTGGGTTATAAGATTTTGGATTTGTTGCTTTTTAGATGACTTATTCAGCTGGGCAGTTTGGCAGGACATTTTCTTGAGATGTCTTACACTCTTATGGATACTACATATTATGGCAGTATGCCTCTATTTGTGGTGAATTAGTTATAGATTCATTGGTTAGTTCTGCTAGATGTAATAAATTATTTAGTCTGGTTTGGGCTTACAGTTGAATTTTTTGCTTGCAGAGTCGATATCCAAATTTGGCTCAGGGCTGTTTCTTCTTGTTCAAGTTGTCCTTTTGTTGGATTTTGTTCATGGATGGAATGACAAATGGGTTGGATACGACGAGCAGTTCTGGTTAGTTTATCCGTTGCTGTATCTTCATAGCTTAACATCTTGACATTCTTCAACTAGATCTTATCTGCATTTCTTTTGGATTTTATTTATACAGGTACATTGCTCTATTTGTTGTATCACTGGTTTGTTACGTGGCAACATTTGTCTTTTCCGGACTTCTCTTCCACTGGTTCACACCATCAGGACATGACTGTGGCTTAAACACCTTCTTTATTGTTATGACTCTGATTCTGGTGTTTGGTTTTGCTATTGTTGCACTGCACCCTGCAGTAAGTTCCTATTATTTTTCTTATTTAGCACTTTGTTTCTTGTCACCGCTAGATATGTAGAAGATACACTTGATGCCAGTATGTTCAAATTGTCTATTATTGTATTTTACCTTAGTCAAGTGGAAGAGATAAATTTGTGGATGATAGTTAAGTGAAAGAGATAAATTTGTGGATGACCATAGATATCATGCATTTCCCTTTTCTTTTTTTGGAACTTATTCTATCATATGTAGAAAAAAAGGAGAGAAATAAAAGGAACATAAAGTATAGAGGTCAGAAAGCTTCTTGAAGCACATAAAAGTTGTTTCATGATACAGGAAAGTCGCAGAAAATGATATAGGTATTTGGTAAGACCATACATTTTGCATTGTAGTCGACTAACAGGATGATTGGTGTATGGTTCATTATTAAGTTCAATAGCAGATGTGAAATGACTTGCATTCACAAAAAAAAAGCCAACGTCAATGATGTTTGCCTGTTATGTCTAGAATTTGAGAATTTGAGAATATGTGAACAGGGTAAGCTTTTCATATGATAGAATGGCTGATGATTTTCCCTGTTTTCATTTTCTGCAAAGTTACTCTTTTGCTACAAGTTTATGCAGCATGGTTTTTGGTAATGATCAAATTGGTTTTGTTAAGTTTCATTGACTTACATCTGAATAAGGACTGCAGCACATCATATTTGATTATTACTGTTACTGGTGCATTTGTAGTATGGATGGTCAGAGTGGATACTTCCACTGGGTTCATTCCTATTTTAACATATAACCTTGATTGAAATCAGATAGGTGGTAGCATTCTGCCAGCTTCCGTTATATCTTTGTATTGCATGTATCTATGCTATAGTGGACTTGCTAGTGAACCAAGGGATTATGAATGTAATGGTCTCCATCGGCATTCCAAAGCTGTCTCTACCAGCACCCTTGCCCTTGGTCTTATAACAACCATTCTATCAGTTGTTTATTCCGCTGTCCGTGCTGGATCCTCCACTGCTCTGCTCTCACCTCCAAGTTCACCTCGGGCAGGTAAACCTTGAAAATGTTCAACCCTTTTCCTAAGCATCCTACTGAACCTGTGTTCTTTTCGTATTCATGCTAGTAATTTGTTGGAAAGTTGACATACATAACTGATGAAATGTTGAAGTACTCTCCCTTCCCGATAAGGTGATATTGTTAATATTGATGGAGATTATCTTTCTTGCAAAATCTGCTACATTCCAACCTTCTGATTCTTGGTCCACTTGGGTTATCTGTTCAGCTGTTATCAATGAATGAAAACAGACAATAGTAACATAAGCTTATGTGACTTTTTCCTTCAAATTGCATATTGGCCTTGTAATCAGATTATCCCTGACAATTTTTCTATGAAAAGGATCTAAAATTTTCATTCTTTCGCAACGTGCAGCCAAGCCTTTATTGCCTCTGGACGGCAAAGCA
>JANVCQ010000005.1:7372776-7383705 GCA_025531925.1 Erythroxylum plowmanianum
GCTGTCCGTGCTGGATCCTCCACTGCTCTGCTCTCACCTCCAAGTTCACCTCGGGCAGGTAAACCTTGAAAATGTTCGACCCTTTTCCTAAGCATCCTCTACTGAACCTGTGTTCTTTTCGTATTCATGCTAGTAATTTGTTGGAAAGTTGACATACATAACTGACGAAATGTTTAAGTACTCTCCCTTCCCAATAAGGTGATATTGTTAATATTGATGGAGATTATCTTTCTTGCATATTCTGCTACATTCCAACCTTCTGATTCTTGTTCCACTTGGGTTATCTGTTCAGCTATTATCAATGAATGAAAACAGACAATAGTAACATAAGCTTCTGTGACTTTCCTTCAAATTGCATATTGGCCTTGTAATCAGATTATCCCTGACAATTTTTCTATGAAAACGATATCAAATTTTCATTCTTTCGCAAGGTGCAGCCAAGCCTTTATTGCCTCTGGACAGCAAAGCAGAGGAGCAGGAAGAAAAAGAGAAGTCTAAGCCCGTCACATATTCTTATTCCTTCTTCCATCTCATCTTCTCTCTCGCTAGCATGTATTCGGCAATGCTTTTAACTGGGTGGTCAACATCGGTTGGAACGAGTGGAAGGTTGGTTGATGTGGGTTGGCCCTCTGTATGGGTCCGCGTAATCACTGGGTGGGCAACAGCAGGTCTCTACATCTGGTCTCTAGTTGCTCCTATCATGTTCCCAGACAGAGAGTTCTGAATCAACATCATGTTACCTTGTGCTCGCAACCTCTACTTGCTTTATTTGTAAAAAATGTCTGACAAATACTGTTTATCTGAAGTTGTAAAACATATCCTGCTTATGTGAGACTTCTACGTCAATGGTGAGAATGTTTTAACACATCTGAACGTCTGAATAATGGTGATTTGGTGATAATAGTAGTGGCTTTTGTTTCTTGGTTCCATTTGTGTGGTTTAACGTGAGACCACAAAAGATGCCGGTGAGAGATCATAAAAGCACCAAGCATCTTGCCGTGTAATATTTTTAACAAGCAAATTAATACGCGAAGTCTTTCACTGTGGGAGGACGAAAATAGTAGCTGACAAGACAAAATGGTCTGTTTGGAATCAGACTAGCGTTGCTAAATTTCTTCCAAGATCAAATAAAGATTTCATGTTTTTGCCTATACACTGAACATTCTCCTCATCGTCATCTTTTTTTTCTCTTCTTCCATTTTAACCTCATTAGCAGTTCAAGAGAGTTGTAGCAAGCTCAACTTCACGCATGCCATTAAACTGAAGAACATAAGCACTAAGCACTTAAAGGTACGTAATATCTGACATTTTGATAGCTTTTCAAGCTTATAAGTGCTCAGAGACGCAGGAGTTACAAAATGTGATGTAGCTATTCACTTTTTGCTGAAGTCAGAAATATGATCATTGCAAAAGCATATGAAAGCATCACTCCAGCGCCTCGTATCAATTTCAGGAAATCGTTATATGGCTGTGTAAAAAAAATTTACGCATCTACATCAAATCCCCTTCTATAATATGTTACCAAAATCAAGTTCTAGGATTCATGATTAGAGTTTACAATGTAAAGAAAACACTACCCAGGCTGTCAATCCTTTTGCAAAACCAAAACCATGAATCCAAACCAGTCTCAATCATCAAAATCGCCAGCATTTTCCAGCAGATAATTAGCTGCCAATTCCTCGTTGCGATCGCATGCTAAAAATGCCTCAATAACTAGGGATCTGTCGAACCCCATTGCCTCCAACTGCATACATATAAGCATAATTGGTTAAAAAGCTCAACAAAGGAGAACAATTCTTTAAGACAACCAACGGAAAAAGCCAATTGAAAAGGGATAGGGCAAACAAACCCGTCCAATAGCCTCTTGTTCAGCTGGTGTGACGTTGATAGCATGTGGCGTGTCCTGCTCAGCCTGATCAAATATATCCCTGAAAAGTATTTATAGGAAAGATAGACCAGTGCATATTAAGGCCATAGTATTATGAAAACTTGTTTAAGTCATCCTGCTAAGACAAAGCCTTTAAAGATCCTAGTACAGCTATTTGTTCCAATCATTCGACACCATGCATATTTTAAACCACAGCTTAAATATTTCAACGGAATTGATTTCTGCTCAACAGCAAAGATTCACTAACCCCTCAGAACCTTCAACAGGTTCATTTATCAACTGAAGAAATTCTGCATGATGCTCCTGAATCATTCTTAAAAGTTGGGGGTTTTGCTTTCCAAGTTCTTGAAGCATTTGCTATCAAACAAGAAGCAAACTAAAATTTAACATAAATAATTTCACCCTAAGATAAAGAAGAATAAAAGGGACTAGGATCAATACCTGTAAAATTTGTGGATTTGCTTGCACCATTGAACGTAATGCTTGGAACTAAATTGCAACAAAGAAATAATTTGGGGTCACAAAATAAACCACTGAGCATTCGACATTATTACTCAATAAGGCTATGAGGAGGATACTGGCATATCAAATCAAATGACATATATTTGATAGAAAACCTTTTAGAACATATATAAGCAAACTTGCAGAGTGAAATGTATCAGTCACACACACACACACATACATACTAACATACATGATTTGCAAAATCTTACTCCACCCTCGAATTTACGCTATTATTTACTTTAAGAGGTTGCAAATGCTATCAGATACACTTTTATGTAACTGAACTTATAAACACACCTGTTGATTATTTCTAAGGAAATCAAGGGACCCCAGTCCACCGCCACCAGCTCCAGCAGCAGAAGGTGTCTCCTGGTGAAGTTCATATAGCAAATGTAAGAATCAGAATATAGAGATGCATTTTGAATATCCAAATTATGAAGCTTTACCTGAGGAAACATATTAAAGGGAGATGCATTAGGAGCTCCCGATACAGGTGCAGCAGGAGCTGCACCTGTTTCATTTGTCTGACCAACTGGAAAATGAGCCACAGGAACATGAACTTCTGCTGTTTCTGGAATGCCCTGAAGGTAGATCGACATCAGAAGTCAATCAAGTAAACGATCCAGAAGAATACGTCCTTAATCTTACAGAGTATAAATAATCCACTGCTCTCTCTGGGTTGTTATAGGCAGCTCTAAGTGCACGAGTCACTGTGTCTTTGTCCCAGCTTCCACCACCAATATCCATTATTTGCTGTATAGTCTGCTCAAGGTTACTCCCAGCAACTAAATTGGAAGCAGCTTGATCATAGGCATCAGGTTGTGCTCTGCAGTACATATACAGATTCTATCGCCATTTAGTTAGGTCGGTAATAATATCACAGTCCATTTTCTAAATTTGAATGTGAAAAACTTTGCCCAAAGAAGCTTCAAAGAAAAAAAAGAATGCAGAAGAATTAGGTAATTTAAGACATCATTAACAGTCAACATTATCTCACAGTACTCAGAACAAATTATTTCTCAAATTTAGGATATATAAGACTAAACTGTTCACGACCCACCCCCAAAGCAGAAAACAAAAAGAACAGTTGCACGGGTTGCGAACTAGAAATGTTGCTCCTAATATTCAGGCAGGTCATATTAATATTCAGCCTAATCACTCATAATTAGACAATGTTCCTGAGATTTGATAAAAGAAAGGTGCATTAGCGGTTAACATGTTGTAATTGGATAAGTTATTACTAATATGTAGTTCAGTGTGCAAATGATGTTTATGTTCCATTCCCACCTGAAATCAGAGTCAAGATGAACAGCCTAGAAAATAATATAAATGCATGAAAAGGCAATTACCTGATATTTGATCCCCAAATAACTGAAAATATAAAGATATTGACTCAACAAAAATCAGCATAGATAGTGCATGCAAGCTGACATCAAATTTTGATTACCAGCATGTTTCTTTGGCTTGAGGAGGAGCCAAGTACACGACAAAGAAACAGCAGCTTGGAGTTGTAAACCAAGTGTGCTCTTTCACACAAGTGCTTCTGCTCATATACTAATTTGAAAAGAAAGAACCTAAATCTAATCAGGATGTCTATTTAAGTTACCAGGAACTTTCACTCAAGTTCCGAGAGTCCAATTACCAAGACTTATTTTAGATACTTGGTTGGTTGGAGTCACAAATACTATAAATCACAATAAATTGTCATTTCATGGTACACCAAACAAAATAATGTTGTAGGGAAGAACTATAGACCATACTTGGCTGTCAAAGTGTTTGAAGCAGAAGCTGAACTCTTTGAGTCCCTGTAACAACAGGATTATTTTTGACAATACATGAGCACACAAATCCAGCTGCTTCCAGGATGTAGACACACAGTTATAATATAGACTCACAGTGGTTGGACACTAGGTGTCTGAACTGTATTTGAAGATGGAGTGATAGTAGGTGGCGATACAGTAGCAGGCTGCCATTGTAGGAAAAATAATCAATATGACGAAACAAACAATCAAATTGATTGAAAACAAGAAAAACAGAAAAGCAGTACCAGAGCATACCTGGTTTGATGGATTTGCAGCAGAGCTTGTAGCTTTACTCTATCACAATTGAAAAGGAAGGAATTTCATAAGAATAAATGAATGACTGGAAATATTAAGCACGGGTTGTTTATAAAGTCAAAATCAACCCTAAACGAAGGAATAGGCTAATTCGACAAAGACAAGGCATGAATTCTTAGTCTTATATAAGACACAAACATTATGGAATGAAAAAAATAGATCTGATGATTCAAGAACTCAATGCCTATGGTTCATCTATCTCTATATTCTTCTGCATTCTTCTTTATGGTTGATGTTGTTCTGAACTTAACACAAAATCCAGAGTTTCTCATTTGGAAGCTGAGTCTAATCAGCAACTGAAAACCTACAATTTCACCACTCAAAAGCATCGATTGCAACCAACGAGAATAAATTATGGCTTCTAATTACCAAAAACGTATACATTTATAACAGGGATAAAAAAGATAAAGTCAACCAAACCCTCTAAATATACTCGGGGGCATTTTCACTAAGAAACAAGAACATAAGTGCAAAATATTCAGTTTTCTAATTATTGCAATTATTCAATGTAAAAAGAAAAGGTACTATAAAGATGAAGACAGTAATAACCATAACAAGTATAAGATATTATAAATACAATTGAAACATGTGCTGCAAGAAGAATACCTTGCTGAGCATGACAACAAGAAAACCATCTTCCAAAACCTTGTTATCAGCCAATGTAGTTTCATCTTTCAATACTTTACCATTATGAATCAGTAATTGCTGCCCACAAGGATAACTGTCCTTCCCTTGTACATCTTCAATGTTCTTCTTTACAGCCATAACCTTTACCACAAAGCAAATTGAAATCAGTGCAAACAACACAATTAATTTCCTCCAACAAGCTAGCCAACAGTAGAATCTGCCAATTTTCCTATTTTACAATCCCAAAGCTCCATGTTCAAAGTAAACAATAAATTCTAAAACAAAGACGACAAACAACAACATCAGAAACGACCACGTTAAAATTTCCCCAAAACTCAAAAAGTTAAATCAGAAAAAACTACGACATTTCTTAATTAAAGGGCACCAAAAAGATTTTGTCTTTGAGTTTGTTCATGAAAAAACAGGCATCCATCAACTTGTATATTCAACGTAAAAAGGGAACTCACAGTATCGGTGGGCTGAACCGTAATTTCGAAATGGCTGCCCTTGAGAGTCTTGACGGTAAGCTTCATTTGGGCAGTGACTTAGAGGAGAATTTGTGACGTGAAGAAACCCTAGAAACCTGTCTTCCACAAATCCAAAGAGAATCAGGAAAAGGTGCTTGCTAGTACAGGCTTCTAGGCCTCCCTGGTTTTTCTTGTTTCCTTGTAACTTGCTCCTCTCGCACGTGATATTCACGTACTAAGTTGGACTCGGGTTGGGCAGGTCGGATCTGAGACTCAGTCAATTTTTCAAGTTTATGTCAGACATTATTTCAGATTTAAAAACAAACTATGGCCACATTTTCTAACTTAAATAAATTATTGGTAATGTAATATCTTCATATACATATTTAATTAACACTTAAATTATCCACTAAACTCTTATTAATCACATTTTTTAATTTAAGGTTTAGCATTTTCGAGTGTTTATTTTATAACCCACTTGAAATTCTCATGAGAATAAAAATTAAAATTATTAATTTCTAATAATCACTTATTTTCGTTATTCTGTGTCTACTTTGTTCCATGAGCATGGATATATTCATTTTTTGCAAGTCCTATTTATTGAATGAACGGAAGATATGGCTTTTTTCCACCACATTCAATAAATTTCAATAAAGAAGTTATAATCTCTTGCAATATGTCTAATTAAGGACATATATGGTGAAAAAAATAACAAATGCTACTTTTTTATTAAATAAAAAGTAGTGTTTAAGTGATCAAATATGAATAATTAATTGAAATTGAACCTGGTTAGAAGTTCAATTCAATTTTAGATATTTTTTAATATATAAATTTTAAAATTAAAGTCAATTCAACATATCTTATTCACAAGACTCTCTACTTTGTGAAGGTCGGGAGAGCGTTATCAATATACGCAACTTTTTATTTGTAATTTTTACAAAGAGGTTGTTTCTGTAATTCGAACATGCGTGACCTTATAGTTATAAAAGAAACAACCGATATCTCCCTCAAATTTTAAAAATAACATCATTTTATTTAAATAAATTATTTTTATTTAATATATTCGAACATTGGAATTGCACTTTAAAAATTTTAAATTCAAAATAAAAATAATTAACCTTAAAATAAATTAAACCAAAATTAGGCATAAATTTAATCTTTACAGTAACCATTCATCAAAAACTCGTCATCAAATTATGTTGACTTGAAAGTTTATATGAAATTTGTACTAATTTTCAATTATTAGGACAATGAATTATTTTATATAAGAAATTTTATATTTTTACTTAAAATTTTAAAGATAATAATTGTTATATATATATATATATATATAAAAGTTATTCTTAATTTTGATTTCTAGTAATTTAATTGATTATTTTTCTATTTCACTCAGAAATTGCAAGTTCAGAAATTCAAAATGAACTAAGGACAGAAGCTACGTTCAAAAAATGCATGCACGAGGTTTAGAATGTCTGAGATGGCAGAGCGTCGTCTTACTCCACTTGTGTTCAAAATCAGCTGAAAAGAAGCAATTGAAAGGCTTGGAGCGAGACAAATGGAGCTTGCAACTTGCAGGTGTCCTTTTTTTAGAACACAATATAGTCACTTGAAGTGGCATATGACTCTCAGAATCATAGGATTCAAGCCAATGTCTAAAACCAAAATAAATCAGAATTTCCAACAGACTCGGAGTACAAGACCAGCTCCTCTCACAATTTTAGACCCTTCTTTTCTTCTTATCCACCAGTTTGCATATAAAACTACCATCACTTCTGTGCTTCTCATCATCTCACAATTCAGTGAAAACCAACAAAAAAAGAGAGAAAAAGAACAAAACAAAACAAAATGGCTTTCATCAACTTCTCCTCTATTCTTGCTCTGTGGAGTTTGTACTCGGTTCTCTTCTGTGTCTCAACAGCCTTTAACATCACCAAAATCCTTGAGTTGCAAGAAAATGTCAACTCGTTTAACCAGTACTTGACTCAAACCCAGGTGGATAGTGACATTAACGGTCGCCAAAGCATTACAGTTCTAGCTGTGGATGATAGCAATGTTGCATCACTCTCTGGAGAATCGGCTGACAAGATCAAAGCAATCATGAGTTTGCATGTTATACTAGATTACTATGATCTGCCAAAGCTTAAAAATTTACCCAACAAGGGCACAATTCTCACCACCTTGTACCAGACCAGTGGCTTGGCGAGGGATCAAACTGGTTTCTTGAATGTCACCAAGAGCAATGGAGGAATTGCATTTGGATCAGCTCAGCCAGGATCCAATCCCACTGCGAATCTGATTAGGTCTATGGGTTCTGAGCCCTATAACATTTCAGTGTTGCTGGTTAGCAGCCTTATAATTCCTCCAGGTATTGGAGGTTCTAACTCCACCAACTCACCGCCAACTCCTCCAAGCAAGTCTCCGTCGTCACAACCTCCGGCCGCTCCGGCGAAGCCTCCAACTGGTAAGGCACCTGCACCATCACAAGGCAAGGCACCTGCACCATCACAAGGCAAGGCACCTGCACCTTCACAAGGCAAGGCCCCGGCACCATCACGAGGAAAGGCTCCCGCACCATCACGAGGAAGGGCTCCGGCACCATCCCAAGGCAACGCACCTGCACCATCACAAGGCAACGCACCTACACCATCACAAGGCCACGCACCAGCAACCCCACCTAATGCAACGGCTCCAACACCAAATACAGCTGATACACCAACTGCTGACACTCCTACGGCATCTCCTCCGGCGTCTGATAGTCCAACACCTTCGACAGCAGTTCCTCCGGCAGCTGATGCCCCTGGTCCGGCTGCACAAGGTCCAGCAGCTGATAAGGCAGGTGCACCTGCTATTTATGCAAACAGGGTTTCTGTATTGGTTATGATTTTGGTCCAAGTTTCATGGGCTCTGGCTTTGATGATCTAAGCCGAACTTTAGGAGAATAAAGAGTAGAAGTTCTTAGGATTTTTGGAACTCACAAATACCAAGTGAGTCGTGTAGCTCTTCATAAGTGAATCAACGCCTGTTTTATGGTGTTGAATGCAACTGCTTTTCTTCCTAAGCTGTTCTTCACTTTTTCTTCAAAAACTGATCAAAATTTAATACTCCATCCATGACATACATACAACAGCAAGTAGCCATAACTACAACATCAAGCCAGAAAACCATAACCATTCTTAGCTAAAGAGGTATTAAAATCAACGATGCGATTAATTACTATGGATGTGGAATTCCTCAGCCTCAAAGCATCCAGCACTAACACAATATTGTTGAGAAATATATACAGCAAAAATAAAATAGAACAATAATAATATTTATGTTTCTTTGTTCACTTTCCTTCTCCGGTGAAACCCCGACAAGCTTTGATCACTTTCCTTCTCTGGAACTGTTCCATTTAGGAATAATCTTGCTTAATGGTTACATTCCGTCGTTCTCATCCAATCTTTTGTCACTTAACCGTACCGCAACTAATAGGTTATATCTCTTTCATCCCACAAATTTACAAGTTTGTTGCTCTTTCTCTGTGTTTTGTTAAGCCTACCAAAAAGTAGAAAACTTTGCTTTGTTTTTCACTCTTTAACTCGTGACTTCACCCCCACCCATCTCAAAAATTCCTCACTTGCTCCCTTTCCTTAATTTACTGCCTATTCTCTTTTTTGGGTGTTTCAAGTTAGAAGTTGGAAATCATAAAGTCTGCTAATGATGATCATCCTCTGTAAAATACATTTTAGAAGTCGTACGCGAACATTCACATCTTACAGTTCATGAATTCTTATGTTCCTCATCACCTGTGCTCTAAAGATTCCACATTTCGACTTTTTTCCCGGATCTGATGCTGACACGGATTTTTTGAATAGAGAAACCTTATAAACCACTCACATTTGAAGCAGGAGTTACAATACATGGAGTATTATGTTATTTTTATGGAAATGGAGAAATAAAAAGCTTTTTTATGACTGAATTTGTTTGGCCAAAAGAAGGTACTAGAGCTGTAATGGATTACGTTGATTGAATAGTCAGGGCAAAAGTTGTGAAAAGTTGCGTGTTTAAGATACAGAGTTTGCATATGGGTAATTTAGTTTGTTGGATCAAACCAATGAAAAATTGAGTCAAATTAAATATAGATGGAGCGGTTAAATAAGGGTCTAATATTACTACTGCCGGAGGATTAATTAGGGACTACCATCGACAGTAGTGTGGTGGATTTTTACAGAACATTGGAAGAGGTTCGCCACTAGTTGCTGAATTCTAAGGAGTCCCTCCGGCCTTACACTAGCATGGACGCTTAAATTTCGACGCGTTGTCGTTGAAGTGGATTTATTAAAGGTAATTAACATTCTTTCTTCTTCCAATATAGTTTTATCTGAGGATAATTTTTTGGTAGCAGGTATCAGTGGTTTAATCCATCGAACACGGGAGGTGCATTTTCAGCATGTATACCACAAAAAAAACCAATGTACCGATAGTCTAGCTTCTCTAGCAGTTTTATCCAACCTACATATACTTCAGGAGTTTCCAATGGTTATTATGGAGCTCAAAGTGTTTATGGTTTGAATTATCTAGAGTTTGTTTGTTTTATTATCCTTTGTAAGCCCAAAAAACAAAAAGGTTCTTTGCTTCTAAAACGCTTTCCTTTTAGTTGCCGTAAAATGGAGCTGCTGCGGCCAAGTTTGCATACCTTAGAGCATCACTAGATGACAGAGTCCTACATGCTTCCAAGTTTGCAACTTTTCATTTTCTACGTGCCCTTTAAGTAGAGGTTTTGAGATTGTCCATAGTTTTAGCAGGTTACAAGTTCTTTTGTGATTCTTCAAGCCCTAGATCTACCTAATTTTTGTTGACACCTCCCAATCTAATTGTTATGGATTCCAAGGGAACTGAAACTTCTGAATTTGCTTATTCCTTTTGAAGTAGAAAAATTTCAACCTTCTACGCCCCTTACTTGGACTAGTTTTTATCGAATATGGTCTTGCGAGTTCGTAATTATTACTTTAATTCCATGGTTGATTTGTGTACTCCTAATTGTTGAACAGTTATAGCTGACGTCAAAATTGAACATTTTCACTAAAATTGAATTTTCTTTAGTAATTACCACTTTAAAGAATATGCCAACTATAAAGCCATAGAATGTTGTGCAAGTTGGTTGTTCTTTCTCAGGACTCACAGTCCGTGAATTACTTATGATCTTGACGCTGAGAGGTGGGATCCCCTGCCAAGAATTTCAGGGAAATTATCCATGGCACAACTGCACCACAGCAACGAAGGATTGAGATACTGGATCAGCCAAATCTTTCAAGTCTTCTACGACGTATCTCTTCGTGTGTAAGGT
>JANVCQ010000005.1:7438813-7451010 GCA_025531925.1 Erythroxylum plowmanianum
ATCTACTTTTCATTTTTATATTTCTCTTTGTTTGTCATCAAAATTATTTAATACGTGAAGTCTGTTTTGACTTAACAGATATAATGTCCTAAAAAAGTAACCTTAGTTTGAAAAAGGTTAAGTATTCTTGAAGATATAAATGAAGGTTTTAATGTGTTTGAAGTGTTACTTTAATGTTGAGGAAAAGATTAAGACATCGTCTATGTGAACAATGCAAAATTCAAAATATTATGTAAATATCCCATTTATTATCCTTTAGAATTTAGAATGAGTATTTTAAATCCAAACGATATCACATTCCACTCATATTGTTTGAATGAAACAGTAAAAATGATTTTATACCTATCTTTTGGGTCTAACTAGACATGTTAAAATCCGATTTCATATCAAATTTTAAGAAGATTTAAGAATTGTGAAGTTTTTGAAGCAAACCTTTTGTTATTGGAGACATGATACATAATCCGAAAAAAGTAGAACTCTATGGAAAGAAAATCAATTTCAGAATTTTTGTTCACATAAAAGGTTTAACAACTCTAAGGAGACTTAAAGGGAGAGTTTAGCTTTTTCTTTAGCAAATCATTGATCTTTCGTTTGCAAAATTGCTTTAAATCTTTGTTCGTCTGAATTGGATATGATATATGACTTTTAAGAGAAATTTTTTATCTTTTATTAATATGTTGATTTTTTTTCTCCTTTTAATTGGTCATTATCTATTGTTTCATCGCTAATTAAAAGGCTGCTAGATTTTAATTAACTCTTCATTTTAATAATCGTCAGAAGTTTTAAGGCTTGAATTTTGTATAATACTTCCTTATCTAATTTTAAACTTTGAAATTTTTTGTTAAACTTGGAGTACCTAACTGTGTGACCTTTTTTGTTGTACCTATAACATGCTATATTTCTAGATTTTGATGATGGAAGGAAGTTTTAGGGTTTGCTCACATATTTCCTATTTAGTTTGGGTTTCCTATATATATATTTTTTTGTTTTTTATAAGGGAATCTATTTTTGTTTCATAGAGTTTCACTACAATCTCTACAATATTTTTTTGTTATTATTAAAAAAATATATCAAATTGCTAGTAAAAGGTTCCTAATTGTTTTTTAGTTTTTACATTTCATTTTTCAATTATCTTTGGAGTTTCATACCCTAGCAAAACTTTCAATCCTTCTTTCTAAGTAGGGGTGAGCATTCAGGTAATTCGGGCCCAATTTTTACTGTTCGTGCCTGGCCCGAATTACCCGAAATTTTTTTTCCCTTACTCGGTCCGAACCCGAACTTTCAATTACCCGAACTTATCCGGCCCGATTTACCCGAATTACCTATTTTCTCAGCCCGATTTATCCAAATTATCCCGGCCCGATTTACCCGAATTATCCTAATTACCCTATTTCATAATTCTTTTAAACCTAATTCGGGTAATCGGGTCGGTTCGAATATTTTCGGCCCGAAAATAATTCGGGTAATACCCGGGCCGGCCCAAATTACCCGAAATTTAGCATTTGCTTACCCGAATTAATTCGGGCCGGTCCGAATAATGCTCACCCCTATTTCTGAGTGTAATTAATTAGCTCACTATAAGTTAATCCATTATAAGGAATTTAATTATTGTGACTTTCACTAATCTTGCTTCTCAAAAGTCTTAACTAAGAACTTCTCTTTCTTAAAAGGCTTATTTGAATCTTCTTCCAACATCTCTTATTCAAAAAAGATCTTTATACCATTTGAAATCTAAAAGCTTTTTGCCCATAAGAGTGGACACTGATTCAACATTTTTATTTTTCAAGTGGGAGATCTATTAGGAAGTGTAAGGAGATCACTAATATCAAAGTTGAGGCATCATCTTGGAATGGCTGACTATGCTCATTTAAAATTGTCTCATGTTCTTGATTGATTCTAATGGCTTTGAAAATATCTAATTTTTAAGAATTTAATTTAAATCAAATTTAATCAATTTAGTTTCAAATTTAAAAGCTAAATTCTATTATCATATAAGCAATATTAAATTAGTAGTCTATTTATGATGTTCAAATCATGTGCATTTCAACTTTAATTTTTTAAACAAAGTTTTAAGAAATGAAATTTTCTAAAAATCTTTGACAAATTTAAAAGATTAAGAAATTTTTTGAAAATTTTTTAAAACTATACAGTCCTTTCCTTTTTATCACTACATTCATAAAAAATATATAACATTTACTTCAAAAACAAATATTAGCCTTAGGCAAAATTTGCCCAATTCAGACCAGCTTGAGTTGATTAAACTTTAGATTCGATCTATAGCTCGAAATTTTCAGAAAAATAATATCATTTTTATATTTTTAAAATTAAAAATATATTTAATCAACTTTATTTCGAGTCCGATCAGGTTTTAGGCCCGAATTATTTTTTATTTTTTAAAATTAAAAATATATTTAATCAAGTTTGATTCGGGTTCGATTAGGCTTAAGGCTAAGCCCAACCCTAACCATAACATTGCCCAACCCTAACCATAACATTTTCCAACCCCGGCTCGCCCATCTCATCGCTAACCTTGACAAATAAGTCACCACAGTAGCTTGTCTTAAAGCAACACTATCCTCTCGAAATAACATTGTTTGAACCGCTGTGATTCAAGTACAAAAGACAAATTTAATTGCTGAACTAGTCCAGCAAAGCCAGCAAGAAGAAGATTAACACTCTCAATAGCATACAGAGTATCACTTAATGTAAGCTACAAATAACTTAATGATTTCCAAAAGCAACAAATGAACTAGGAACTACGCTTACCATTCAACTAATCAGAAATTTATAAGTTCCCATTTACACTTTGACAGGTCAACGGCTTCACTGCCCTTTTCGAAAAGGATCTGCATTAAAACAAAGGTATCCATATGTAACTATGAAGCCTACCATTCATATTCCAACAGAAAGTCAACAGCTCTTACCGTGTGCTTTCTTGTATAATTATCAAACCGTCTAATCATACCAAACCGTTGTGACCTATGAAGCACAAAAACAAAAATATATAGAAAGAAATGTCAGTAAAAGATGGAAGATCATGGAACTCATAGCATCTTTTTCAAACTTGTATAACATGGAAGTGTAGTAATTGAAGCATTATGCCCAGAACAATGTAATTCATAGTAGTGCTGAACAGAAAACTGCATGCACATCTGACAAGAAAACGTCTCCAAAAAGGATTCATGGTACAAAATTTTCCTTCAACACAAGGCTTTTACGAGCTCAAGACAGTTAGTCAAAATTCGGAAGAATTAGTGAGTTCCAAAATTGAACCTGCTAATATCAAGACAAGGAATGGCTGAATATTTAAAGTGGTCAGACATGGATCAGGAATCAAATCACTAATTAAAGTTATTGAATCGGCTCCAGAAAGGGGCACTTTTAGATCCACAGAGCAAGTCATTATGTTAACTCCCTGTCAAGGTATCCACATCCAAAAGAAAATAAACAGTCTTTGACCTTTATAGAAAATGCAAATCGATATAATCTTCTTTAAACAGGATACTAAATACAAAGTCAAAGGCCTGAATGAAATCTACCATCCAAGAAATTACCTCTTATCTGTAGGGAATATTACTTTAATCACTTTACCAATGCAATTGAGAGGGCGTATCAGCTGATGCTCCGAAGTCCCTGTAGGAGAGCGAAATGTGCAACAGATCAGCAAGACCACTCATATAAACTGATGTACAAGTTCTGTACATCCAAAGATTAACTAAATATCAGACAGAATGTTGTGCATTTGGTTTACCTCTCCCCTCTCCATTCTGGCAAACCTATGCAAGCATCAATTCCATAGTTAGTTTGACTTTAATCAGAGGTTGAGTCATAGGGACATTATAAATTCAATGTTTGGAAGTGTCATGATTGAGCACATAGTAAAAAAGTTGGTGACAGTTGAATCATAACAGATGCATGCAGACATACATCTCTTCCGGACATAACTGCTTTCAGTTTAGAGGAGGAAACAACTTGGTATGCTACCAGTTTTAGTGCTGCATCTGAGGACACCTTAGGCTTGGGTTTGACCCCTAGCTTTCTCCTGCAGCCTAAAGCACCACAGTGGCAAATCTCGTCCGCACCAAATTGAACAAATCTGCTAATTTCATCATGTAGGACTAAGAAATCCAGATTGTTTGACAATAAACAAATAAAAGCTAGAGATCATCTTGAAGTAAAGGCAAGAGCCAGAGCAAGTACTCATACTGATAATCATAGGTCAGATGCTCGCCCTTCTTTATGTCACGACTTGCAAATATGCCAATTCGGGTTTCTCCATCAATTATCCTTTAAGCAGAGAAGTAACCATGTAAAACATAACAAGCTAAATACCATAATCTAAAACGAGGAAAAAGGTTAGCTAAGAACCATTTTTGCATTTCGGTATTGGGAGAACAACTGTGGTTTATGTATCTAGACTTGTTTCCCTTGTATGTTGCATCGATCACCATATCACGATTGATTTCACACAAGTAAAAGTTTGTTTCTCCACGGTGTTTCATATTCCAAAGCCTTTCCTCACATGTCTTGTCATCAATAACTACGTCAAGAAAATTAAAATAAAACTTCATCAAATTGATGCAATGTTTAACCATGATAATATCACAAGTAAGGAAATGATCTAACAAGGACTTAAGATTTCACCTTCTCCAACATACTCTATGACAAACTCTCCTTGTTTAATATCTTCATCTGCTACAATCCCAGCTCCACATTTTTCAGTCTACAAACAAAACTAAAGCTCCATTATGAGTATACGTTAAGGTAGCATATAATGCTCGTTAAAAAGATAAAAAAGGAAACAGGAAGAGCAAAAGTGCAATGAAGTAAAACATCACTAAAATTGATTTCCAATTAATGTTGATAAATATACTTTAATGGATGCAAAAGCTTGAACATTGACTATCTAAACAAAAATGCCTAAGACTATTACTGTATGGCAGAAAGGGCAGACATTCATACACACGATCTACAAAAGCATTTTGGTATATTTACTCTAGACCTCACAATCGTATAGTCCCCTATCCTTTTCTCCCTTTACAAACAGAAACCTTCTTCATCAACTCATACCTGCACTAATCTCATCTTCTTTACAGGACGGTTTTGAAATGGCTTGTTGACACATAAACTTCCACATTTGCAGCCTGAAGAGCAGCTAGACAGCAGCATCCTTCAAAAGTTAATATTGCAAATTTAGTTTACAAAAGTCCCACTAACTATCGCAATAAAACGTGACTGTCAACAACTTTATAATAACACATAGAGCCACATGTAGTGCATACACTACGAACAACTTACAACTACTTCATACAAACGAGGCTTAGTGAATGTATCTACAACAAGATGATTGGTAAGAGTATCTAGAACGCATAAAAACCTTAGCTTATCCATTCCTACAATATCCAATCGAATTCTGGTACAACTTTAGTCCTTCTCATCATTATATCGAATATAATATTAAATGTTTGATGAGATGGGGCAAAATCAACAAAAAGTAATTTGAATTGATCATGTCTTCCAACTACAAGTTAAAAAGGATGATATGAATCAAGTAACTACAAATACATTTTCTTGGTATATCCATAAACATGAGCCATCCAAATTGTATTCCAGTATTACCATGACATTTTTTCTCTCTGAATTTGTTTCTGATATCATAACTGCATATATTCCACTCACTTTCTCTATATGAAGTTTCTTCTACAAATGAATGTCACATAACTTGTTTTCATTTTCACATTCAATTAAAAAATTAACTTGAATTCAACTTATGAGTCCATTGCAGAATTGTTTTTCATCAAAAACAGTTTGGCATTCAATTTAACTCAGTTCAAAGAGCATAAAGTAAAACCTTGATCTGCTGTAAACCTTTAACTCAGGGAAGCAAACTGTGAGGGATAGCTGATGAAAAGGAATTCATATGAATTGATATGCAACACCTTTTTTCTTTAGATAGATTTTATGTCCACATACAGTTTTAAAGCTCTTAGATCACAAGAAAAGGGACTGCCATTTTTAAATTCATGACTGGAAATGACAACCATGCTTGAAACTCCCTTGATCTATAGCATGAGCTGTTACTGTAACCTCAGCATATTTAATTAACCAGTTGAACCACCCAGTCTAAGCGACTGTCCAAGCAATTCACACAAATGAACCAATAAAGTGAAGAGCCGGGCTAGACGTGAATAAACAACCCACAAAGTACCTTTTCGAGTTTTGAGATCATGAAAGCACATCATTGGAAATAACTATTACAATTTTCTTTAAAACTTGCAACCTAATAGTACCATAAAGACAAAAACATGACCCTACTTTTATTTCTGAAGTTTGTCATGCATAATAGCTCAACTGTAAAGGACAAGACCACACTTACCCACAATGGCAATCTCTACTGCATACACCAGACGAACCTGGTGATTGACTGCAGGAACAGAATATGCCATCATCCTCAAGACGCCTTTTCATCTTCTTTGTGAGATATATGTCTAACAATTGTTACTATCAACAAAAGGGTCGTGCTTCTGAATGAGTATACATTTGTCCCATACACAATGATACAGGGAAATACATTTCAACGTAAACAGAAATTCGGAAATGGGCAATGAAACAACTCCTTGAGCTTGTTAAACATGGAGTGCAAAGCTAAACACAAAGTATAAAGACAATCTAAACACTTCCCCAGAAAATGACTAAGAATAAGACATCAACACCATTATATTTCCAGGAAAAGTAAGCAACTTATCAAGGGGATACTGCGCTTTATGGAAGTGTAAGGCATAGTCTTCCACTTATTAAACGACTCAGGAAGATCAAAATCAACTGGGTCTCCTATCTGCTTTTGCATCCTGTTGAAAGCGTCGGTTATGTTAATCTCATCAACGCCCTGCCCAATAGAAGCAAAATGCGAACTTAGCAACACTTCAAACGAAATTACAGTTGGAAAAAGTGGTACAGCAAAAGAAGAAGATGTAGAAGAAGAAAAACCAGAATAACCAGCAGCAGCCATTTACCCAACAATTACAACATCATGGTACATGATGGCATACCATAAGAAACCCAGAAACAGATCAATCAATCTCTCAATCCATCCCACAGAGCGAACTCAGACTTGGGAGCTTAACCAGAACTTCGGCTAAAAAGCAGCAATATAAACCCCAGCAAAAGAAAAAAAAGTCCACCTCTTTCTGTTCAAAGGAAGCACAGAAACAACCCAAAAAGTGTAGGAAGGAAAGAAGAAACTCGAACCTTGTCAGTGGTAAGAAGCATGGCTTCAACCGCCAGCATAGCCTTGTAATTATAAGCCCATTAAACCCCTGAAAACAGAAGCCAGTTACACATACACACGTACACATAGCTACGCATATATATTATATAGATATCACATAGCACCGTATGACCACATACCGATCTTTTTGTCAAAGGGTCTAAGTTGGCTAAGTGTAGGGGTAAAGTGTCCAAAGCTTACGTACAGTTTGCTTTAAAGTGTAAAAAAGAAACCATTTTGCATCGGAATAGTCAAACAAGGGACAAAACGAGGTTGAGAGAAGCAGGTTTTTTTTTTTTTTTCTCACGAGATATTTTAGGAAAGTTTCAATTAAAATAAGGTTTCAATTATAAAAAGGCATTTTTAAGTCATCTACACTTAAACTAATTTCCGTTCGAGCAAGGTAGGTCCCTTACAGGAGGTAAAATTCTGACCCTAAATTTTAAACGGTTGCATACATAAAAATAGTTCGAACTCGTAACCTCACTGAAACCAGAAGAGCTCCTTAAAATGATAAGTTGGAGCACATACACATCCCATTGTCTATCATCAATTCACTTACTTGGTGCAGTGCTTTACATTCTTTGCATTAATGCGTCGGCTGTACTGTAAGTGCAAATTTTATTACAAACACAATTTGAGATGGGTCTGTGTTTCGTTTTAATTATATTTAATTTATATTTTACATTTAAATCAATATTATAAACATGGTACCAATGTCGATACCAAATTTAGTTCTAGTATAATACTATATCGATACCGGTCAATACCAGATATTGTCTCAGGTAATTTTTCAAATTTATAAAATAATTTCTATTTTTTAAAATTACAAAAACATTTCATTAATATATTTTACTGTATAATTTATAATTTTACATCAGCCTTGTCTTTAAAAATCATAAACAACATCAACAACGATCTAGTAAAAAAATCCCGCTAAATGGGAGATTTTGGAAGGTTTAGAATATATAACTTTACTCTTAACTAGTAGAGAAGTTGTTTCCAAATAACTTATAGAAAATAAAAATAAACAAATTTAAAATTAAAATAAATAAGAAAACTAATAATATTAATAATAATAATATGTAGGAAATTCATATTAATCAAAAAAATAAAAATACTAAAAATAATAATTAATTAATATGTTTCCAAAAATAATAATAGAAATTTAAAATGACAAAAAATATTTATTTTTATTAGTATTCTTTTTCACATATAAATAATGACTACAATTAATATGAAAAATTATCATTTAATCATCATACAAATATAAAATTAAGAAACAATACGAAATATTTAAAATATTACAATTTTATCATATAATAAATAATAATTATATCAAAATATCAAATAATAAATAATAAATATCCATGATTTTTTAACAATTACAATTTACAACAAGATTTCAAATCGAGGAAACAATCAATTAGAAATGAAATCTAAAACAAAAACAATATAACAATTTAATATATGCATCAAATATAAGTGAACTTAAAAGAAAATGAGACATAAAAACCTATAATTTTATTCAATTGAATATCCACCCAATTCGCATTGACCTCAATTATCATTTGATACAAAATTCTTATAATTGAAAGGAGTCTTATTATCACCATCACTATCACTATCACTATCACTATCATTTAAATTTATTACATCAAATGATATGTTAATACTTTCTCATCCAATATTATCTTCCAATTCACTCTCCTCTATCAAACCTGGTTCCTCATAAACACAATCTTTCAAAAGATTGATATGATTAAGGCAAATTGAATTTACAAAACTACTTGATCTATTAAGAGTCATAGTAAATAATAAAATTTTAATTATTTAAAGTTGCAAGAATTATATCAATTTAATAATAATAATAAAATGTCTTTTCTTAAACTTTAAATTGTATCGAACAAAGATTAACTCATTCAATCTTTAGTGTTCCAATATATTCCTTTTCTTAGAATAGTTGAATCCAAATGTGCTTCAATTTCTTTCACACTCTGTTGCATTCACATATTGACAAAGAATTTGAATTGCAAAATTTTGCAAGTTTGGAACAACACTTCTGAATTGATCCCACCAAACAATCGTAAGACAACAAAAGTAGCATTATAAACAAAATTGAGTGATGATTAATTTTCAACAAGTAACAAAAGTGAAAAAATATACCGAGATTAAGTTTATCTCTTTGATGAATAGCAATTGACTTATTAAAATCACCATAAGCATCCTTATAAATCTCCATTGATGAGCTTAGAAGATCTTGCATCATCTCATAGACAACAATTGTGGTAACAGTTAGTAACATTCCTCTATTAACTTCAACTTTTTTGTAAAATTTGATCTAAAATTAACATTAAAATTCAAAAATGACTCAATTGCAAACAATTGAGAGTAAAATTGTCTTTCTTATCTCTCATTGATGACTGCAAGATAAAATGTGTATAAAAAATACCTCTTTTCATATTGACCTTAATTATTTCCTTTGCCTTCTCAATAACATTATAAAAATAACTTATTGTTGCCTTGTCATCTTATTAGTCAGATGAAGTAACCTCACCAAAGGCTCACAAACTCAGTTGATAATTGACATCGAAACTAAAATTTATTATCTTCAAATATAATGTTAGAAACTTCTAATTAACCATTACACTTAGTATGTTGAGATGCAAATCACTTGTAAACATTTGTTTAAACTCTTACTTCATTAGATTAAAGAATTGAAATGATAAGAGATTAGTTGCAAATCTTATACTAGCAAGACAACACAAATTCCTATCATTTGTGAAACATTTTCTCATTAAATTTAGGACCAGTGTACTATTGTAGATGAACTTGTTCATCTTTTTACTTTCTGCACAGTCTTATCAATAATAAGAAAATATCTCACATCTCCCATATTTTCCAACATTAGATCAATGTAATATACAACATAAGGAGTCCAACAAAAAGAATTATAACTACTTTACAATCTTCTTCCATCTGCTTTATAAGTGGGATCATTATCAGTCATGAATTAAACAATATTTTTTGGCTTAACTTCATTTACAACTTCATCAAATATCTGAAATAAAATATCAACATTTTAAAAAAGAACAAATGCATTAATAAACTTACAAAATATTATCCCCTTTGCAAAATACACAAAAAAATTTAATAATAGGTTATTGTCTTCTATTTGTTCAATCATCATACTTGATTGAACACTTAAGAGTAGCCTAAGTCATTTTTTTATCCAAATAACTTTTTATGAATAGTACTACTCATAATGTAAAATCTCGTTCCTATATTAACAGTTAGAACCCAAAAATACAATACATGTGAGATCAATGAGAAATTAAGAAAAATGCATTTTTCATGCTCTTGCATATTGTTAGCATACATGGACGTGTATTGTTTATTTAAAGTAAAGTGTAGTCATTTTGTATTTGTTTGTAAATAAACGATAGTTAGCTTCTGTTTTGTCAATAAGGAAATGTGACTTACGTAAACAGTGAGTTGAAATAAAAAGTCAGTTCTTAGTATCTCTCTCTTCTTTCGGAGAAATGTTACACTCTCTATTAGCATGCTTTTCAAATTTTGTTGTCTTTCCAAGAGTGATGGACTACCTTCACTGCTTACAATCGCTCTTCCTCTATCTGTAACATTGTCACATGTTTATGATGTATCTGGTACGCTTGAAGCAATGTCTTTGATTAAAATGATTTCAGGTGTAAGGATGTTACTAGCTCAAACTTGTCGCTTTCATGAGGAATTCTGATAAAAAGATCAAAATTAGCACCATTTTACGGTCCAATCTTGACAATCTCCTCTGCTCGATTTCTTGAAAATTGATACAGATGCTTCAACTCACCAAAATGGTCTAGTGGGGTTGGGGTTTTATGTATGTGATTTAAATTGCATTTTAAAAGCTATGGAGTATAGAACTCAAGTGGTTTTTTGCTCTATACCTTGCAGTGAAGCTATGGCTATTTTCTTTGCTCTTTAAGTGACTAAATGCTGAATTCGAATGCACCGATCATTGAATATGTTAGTCTTACAACAATTCAAGCCCTCAACGGTGGTACTCGTGCTAACCTAATGCATGAGCTAGTCTCAGAAGATATTTCTTTAATTATGCCCAACTTTATTGCCTTTAGATATATTTCTTATTCCAGTAATTCAGCAATCAAACTTCAGTTTATTGCCTGACTAGGAAGTGTCTTTTCCTTCTTAGTCCTTGCCAGCATTTTTGACCAGTGGGGTGTTTCTACAATAACAACAACAACAACAATGTTATAGTAGAAATTTCGTTAAGATGCAAAGTATGAAAAAAAGTGGGAATATGCAATCTTATTTATAGCTATTAGAGAGACTATTTCTAAAGAAAAAGTATTGAAACAATTTAAAAAAGAAAAAATTAACCAAATAAATAAATAAATCATTGTATAAATAAATAAAAATGACTATAAATAAAAGTAAAAAATAAAGAGTAAAAATAAATTCAAAATTAAAATAAACATTAAATTAAGTAAAAATAGACAAAAAAGAAAACAAGTAAGTAAATAAAGCAAACATGCAATTAAATAAATAAACTAAATTTAAAAGAGAATACTAATGAAAAAGATACTCAAAGTAATTACATGATATATGTAACAAAAAAAGAAGGAAAAATGTTCAAAAGTCCTATGAAAAAATGATCTCTTTATGAAAAGAAAAAGTTTTTTTTTATGTAAAATCTTCTACTCGTATCTTAGTTTATTAAAGTTTTTTATTGAGGGTAAAATCTTCAGTAAGCTTTAGTATGGTCATATCATACCTGATCATCTCCTTTAATTCTTCTTAATTCTTCTTTTTTTTTTCTTAAAGTTGTTAAGTACAATTTTCACGTACTTTCTCACTGAGACGTCAAAGATATCTTTTTGTAACATGTCTAAACTATCTAAGTCTTATT
>JANVCQ010000005.1:7470449-7494636 GCA_025531925.1 Erythroxylum plowmanianum
TATTTCCTTACAATAGTAGATGATTTTACTAGAGCCACTTGGACTTTCATCCTAAGACACAAATACCAAACCACTCAGACCATTGTGCAATTCCTTAGAAGTATTGAGAGGCAATTTGACACTAAAGTGTTAAAGATACAAACTGATAATGGAAAGGAGTTCATCAACCAAGAGTGCACCAAAACCTTCACAGAAATGGGAATTCATCATCAAAGAAGCACCCCCTATACATCACAGCAAAATGGTGTCGTAGAAATTAAACATAAACATTTGCTTTAGATTACTAGAGCCCTTCTTTTTAAGGCCAATTTACCTAAGGGATATTGGGGAGAAGCCCTATTAACAACTACATACTTGCTCAACCGAATCCCAACTAAAATCCTAGGTTGGATAAGGCCATTTGAGAGATTGCACAACAGAAAACCAGAATATGAACACCTAAAGACCTTCGGGTGCCTTTCTTTTGCCTTAGACAAGACTCCAAGTAGAACCAAACTAGATCCTAGGTCCAAAAGGTACATTTTCCTTGGGTATTTGCCAAATTACAAAGCCTATAGAGTTATGGATCTAGCTACCAAGACAGTATTTGTGTCAAGGGATGTAATATTCTATGAGAATGTTTTTCCTTTTGCAAAAAAGACTACAAACCTTATGCAAAATCCAGAACCTCTATTCACAAGTTCCCTAACCAACACAAACACAGAATATCCTATACAAATGCCTACCATGACCACCACACAACCTAGTGACTCATGTGACAACAACCCAGAACAAACTTCCTCCATACCAGAAAATGACTCACCACACAATTCACCAAATCACACCACTTTACCTACAATTTCCACACAAAGGAAGAGCACCAGAACCCACATACCTCCCAAATATCTACAAGATTATGTCCTCCAGGCTTCAGCAAATCCTTCCATTTACCCCCTTGAGAATACTATAGCATTCCAAGTTTGTTGTCCTGCAGGAACAAATGAAGACAGTTTGAGAGAATTGCACATCAAACACAGCGATGCATACAGTAATTTCATAGGTAATGTATCTGAAATTTTTGAGCCTTTATGTTATGAGTCTGCAAGCAAGGATGAAAACTGGGTGGGATCCATGAATGAGCAGCTGTCAGCATTAGAAAGAAACAACACTTGGATATTAACAGATCTACCTAAAGGAAAGAAGGCAATAGCCTCGAAGTGGGTTTATAAAGTCAAGCACAATCCAGATGGTACCCTAGACAAGATAAAATCTAGACTTGTGGCAAAAGGTTTTAGCCGAAGGG
The DNA here is from genome assembly GCA_025531925.1 of Erythroxylum plowmanianum. Taxonomy (NCBI): domain Eukaryota; kingdom Viridiplantae; phylum Streptophyta; class Magnoliopsida; order Malpighiales; family Erythroxylaceae; genus Erythroxylum; species Erythroxylum plowmanianum. Next base: position 7,471,732 of record JANVCQ010000005.1, read on the forward strand.
AAGGTGCTGATTATTCTGAGGTTTTCTCGCCTGTGGCAAAGGTTGTAACCATCAGAATGTTCTTGGCCATTGCTGCCTCCAAACAATGGCCAATACACCAATGTGATATCAATGATGCCATTTTGCATGGCTACCTAGAAGAGGAGCTGTATATGTTACCCCCTCAAGGCTACACTAAAGCTAAGGAAGGGCAGGTATGTAGACTAATCAAGTCAATTTATGGCTTAAAACAGGCAGGTAGGCAGTGGAATAAAGAATTATCTTTAAAACTACATTCAATTGGCTTCACCAAATCCGAAGCAGATCATTGCCTATATACTAAGGGGACAGAAGAAGACTTTATGGTAGTAATCATCTATGTCGATGATATCTTAATTACAGGAGCCAATGAAGAACAGATGGAATCGGTAAAGCAGACTTTGAATGCAAAGTTCACAATAAAGGATTTGGGATATGCAAAATTTTTCTTGGGAATAGAAATAGCAAGGGCAGAGGCCGGAATGCTACTTACCCAGAGCAAATACATAAGGGATATCCTTCAAGAAACCAACTTGTTGGACTGTACTCCCTGCACAACACCCATTGTTCCTGGAACAAAATTGACCATTGAAGAAGGTGAGTTATTAAAAAAGCCAGAAATATACAGAAGAGTAGTTGACAGATTACAATATCTAGGGTTTACCAGACCAGACATCACGTACATGACCCAACAGCTGAGTCAATTCATGAGCAACCCGAAAGTACCCCACTGGGAAGCAGCCAAACGGGTACTGAAATACCTCAAAGGAACCCAGAATCTGGGGATTTTTTACGTAGCCAACGAAAGCCCTCACCTTGTAGCCTTTTCGGACTCGGATTGGGGAAGTTGTATCTTCTCCAGACGTTCTTTAACCAGCTTCTGCATATTTCTCGATGGATTACCGATTTCCTGGAAAACAAAAAAGCAGACTACGGTAAGTCGATCTTCAGCTGAATCGGAGTACAGAAGTTTAGCCTCGACTACTTGCGAGCTAAAATGGATTCTACAACTACTTCACGCTTTTAGGATTAACGTTCAAAAACCCATACCTCTGTATTGCGACAATCAGGCAGCCATTTACATCTCGAGGAATCCTGTTTTTCACGAGAGAACGAAGCACCTTGAGATAGATCTGCATCTGATTCGCAATTGTGTGAATCTAGGGTTACTTGAGTTGAGACATGTGAACACCAAAGCACAGATCGCAGACTTGTTTACTAAAGCGTTGTCCGCACGCGTTTCTCGGGTCTACTTAGCAAGTTCGGAGTCCTCAACCCAGCCTTCGACTTGAGGGGCGGATGATATAATGATGGGTTGGACCGTGACAATTTATGGCCCATTAGCAGTGTTTTATTCTTTTTGTCTTATTCCATTTTGTCTTTACTTCCCCCTTCCTCCAGTACTGTACAGCTAGCAATTCATTCACATGTCAGTAGGTAGTTAGAATATTTTTCTTTCAGCCAATAGTCTTTTACACAGAGTAGTATAAATAAGGCACTGTACATACTTTACATAGTGAATATAATATATTCCTCGAATTATCCTACAATTCATACCTTTCTCTGCTTTACTTTTCAGTCATGGATATCTAATTGAGCTAATCGCCTAATCTAACAGAAAGCTAAGACTCATTCCATACATAAAATTGAGATGAAAAAGTTAGAGTTTGAGAGTATAATTTTTATTATAATAACCAACTTCAATTATTATATAATTCCATTTGATTTGTTTGTGCCATCAAACTAACACGAGACCAAATTATCTCTTCTAATTACTTTATTCTTACTCTATTTTATAAAAATCTATTCATTTAATAAATGAGATCCACAGATATTAGACTGAGTAAGACAACACAGGAACCGGTGAATAGGATTGCTGGAACAAAATATCTGTTCCCATAAGATAAGACAGGAACAGCTGAATAGGATTGTTGGAACAAAATATCTGTTCCCAAGCAACATACTGCTGTAAACACGGTGATTAGCTTATGTGGTACGCGAACTTTGGCTCAATGCAATAAATGATAATTAAATTAAAGAAACATCGACACATGTAATTAACATAAGCCGTAAATGGTGGTCGATGACAGACAATAAGAGTCAAATCAAACCCTTGCCATTAGGACTAGGAAGGTTCTTAAAATTTAGTGAATTATTTAATAAGAATTGGACTGTTGTTCATCGATATATATATCAAAAAAGTAATAAATGTATCGATTAGCTTGTCAATTATACAGATTATTTTGATATCGAAGTCACTTATTTTGTCACACCTCCTATAAGGTTCCACATGATCCTTTTAAAAGATTTATCAAAAACCTATCTTTTCCGGCATACTACGCAATTTTGAATCTTTTCCCTTAAAAAAAAAAGTTCAGTGACCAACCAAAGGAAATGAGGTTATACTACATCATTATACATTAATTTGAAATATTAAGTATGTTTTATTAGTCAAATTAACTATAATGAATATTTTCCTATAAAACCAGAATCACATAAATCTTAATTAATAAAATCTTCATAATTTTATTTATCTAATGGATGATGAAAATGATTTTTACAACGTGAAAGGTTTATATAAATATTAGGAAAATTTAAAATTTTGATGAATATCTTAATTTTTAAAATTTCACAATTAAGTGGCACGGCATTACAGTATGTTTATGTTGATTAAGATTAAATCTTCTGTTTTGTCTATATCATTAAATTTTATCCACACATTTATATAATTACTAAAATTAAATGTGATAGATACATTACAGAACACCGCGTCCAGCGCGTTACGGAGACCAACACCAGAAGTCTTTGAAGCGTGAGTTCCTATCTGTTCAAACCCACCAACTGCTTCTAGTTGCACTATTTTATCATTCCCTGGCTCCATTTTCCCATTGTGAAACCACTACTAGAAGCAGCGACCATGTTAATGGGAATTATCAGGACGGTCTAAATTAATATGTTATTTGAATTTGATGGAATCCCGGTCTTGTTACAGAAATAGTAACCAGTACCTACCCACTACACCTGCTATATTTACATCGGATATATATATATAGCAGAAGCAAAACACGTTTACGAGCAGAAACATACAGAAAGAGAGGTGAGGAGGAGAAAGAAGAAGAAGATTGTTTTAAGGGGATGGCCGAGGGAGGAACCACCTTGGAGTATACCCCAACATGGGTTGTGGCAGTGGTTTGCATTGTTATAGTTTCCATTTCTCTTTCTGTTGAAAGGATCCTCCACTACCTTGGCAAGGTATTTGTGTTCTTTTTTTATGATCATGCATATGCATTTGCACGCTTCGATTTATCTGGGTTGGGATGATCTCTTCTTCTCTTGTACTGAGCGTATGCATAATCATGTAGTCATGTATGTTCTTGCTTGCACTGGTTATGGAATGATTATACGGAATGAAATGGGGTTTTCATTTGCAGCTTTTCAAGAGGAAACAACAGAAACCTCTCTATGATGCCCTGTTAAAAATCAAAGAAGGTAATGATTCTTACTGATATTAGTCCAACTTCATTAGAGTGTCGCTAACTTTGTTTTTGCAGTCTGTGTCTTTTTATACACGGACATATTTGAATCTTTGGAAGTTCCTGACTTTTTTTTAATCATTTCATAAACTTGGTTCTTAAATTAACTTCTAGTTCTAATACAGAATTGATTCTAACTTCTTCTGATGCAGAATTGATGCTTTTGGGGTTCATATCACTGCTACTGACAGTATTCCAGGGCCGGATTAACTCAATGTGCATATCCCAGCACTTGGCCAATACATGGCTACCTTGCAAGAAAGAATCAGAAAATACAGATGTGGTTGCCCACTTTCAGAGCTTCTTTTCATTCAATTCAGGCGGCGGCGGCGGCCACTCCAGCCATCGCCTTCTAGCTGAGGAGGGGTCCAAAAATACTTGTCCCCATGTAACTTCACCGATCATTATTATTTTGTCTTATCTTAATTTTGGTGGATTGATGTTGACCAACATCTTCATGCATCTGCACCAACTACTCTCTTGAACTCTTTGTTCTCTTTTACTAGATTAAAATGACTTCAAATACTTTGTCATCTTAGAGAATTATGTAGTGAAGGTTCTATTTGTTAGTCAACTTTAGATGGCAGATTCTAGAAGCTAAAACATGCTTCAGGAAAATAAATAAAAATGGCGACTTTAATTGCACATGGTTTGTTGGAAAAATTGTATAGCAGTCACATGCTTTTGTTTCAAAGCAATTATGAAACTGAAGATGCTGTGGGGAAAATTTTGGCATGTGGTAAATACTTTGTCTTTGTATCTCCAGTTTCATGGAATTCACAAAAAAAAAAAAACTTATTTGTTGACTAAAATAATATCTTAGTCTTCCCTGCAAAATGGACTGAAAGTTCTACGCTGAGCACAGAAACTGAACTCGTAGGTTTTAGTCTGATCGAAAGTGATATCTAATAATAACCATGAAAAAGTGATGTGTTTTCTAAAGAACAAAGGTATCATGTAACTCAAAACTCTCCATTGCAGTTCAGTGATCTGTAGAGATGGATCTTTCCAACATTAATAAAAATCTGATACCTTTCCTTTGCTTTATAAATCTTGTCTGCAGGGGAAGGTTCCAGTTTTATCTACAACTGCATTGCATCATCTTCACATATTTATCTTCGTCCTAGCCTGTGTTCATGTCGTTGTCTGTGCTTTCACCATCCTTTTTGGTACAGCAAAGGTAATATTGTCCTTCCCATTCTCATCTTCAAGTTTTGGTTCTTCTAAACGAATGATCCTGAACAAGATGCCACTGCAATAGCAATTTCACTCAAAGTTGGCTATTTTGAACCATTACCCTGATCTTAAATCATCGAAGATACTTTCATTTATTTTCATAACTTTAGAGCTTAATTTGTTGTTAATCATTGAATATGCAAATGTAGATAAGCCTGTGGAAGAGTTGGGAGGACACCAACGAGGATGACGTGGAGTCAGGTACTAGTTTTGTTTAACTTCTGTATTAGGAGACTAATATCATCAAAGGTTTGTGCCTGAGTTTGTAAATTGGCAGGTTCAAAATTTACCCACGTCCATGATCATGATTTCATCAAGAAGCGTTTCAAGGGCTTGGGGAAGCGTTCTTATGTTTTGGGTTGGGTGGTAAGCTCCATTTCAAAACTTTGCAAGTTTCCAGATGTTGTGTACTAAACTAATAATGGATACAACTGCAAAAACTTGCAAGACCAAAAATGATAATAACTACTAGCTCAATTTTCCTCAAAACCATATCTCCCCTCGAGGTGATTCTTTGACAGGACGGTGTTAATGATGCACATTAACTCTGCTCTTTTTAATGGTGTTTGTTCTTTTCACTTCTTTTCAGCATGCATTTTTCAAGCAATTTTATGGGTCTGTAACCAAATCCGACTATACCACTCTGAGACGGGGGTTCATCATGGTATGTTAATGCAACTCTCTGTTCCTGTCTACTGCAGAACTTCCCGTTTCGGTACCTAGATACATGTCTTGTTTCAACATGCGCTAATAATAACATTCGCTTGGCAGACTCATTCCAGGGGAAATCCTAAGTTTGACTTCCACAGGTACATGATGCGTGCCCTTGAATCCGACTTCAAGAAGGTTGTAGGAATAAGGTTAGATACAGTCTAAATCTTATACAGTTAGTTAGACAGGTTCCGCTTCGCCTGTAGCTTAACTTTTTTAACTCTTCTAGCATCGATTCATGAGTTAAAAGAATATGGTTTCTGATGTAATCTATTGACTTTACTGCTTGCAGTTGGTTTCTCTGGCTATTTGTGGTCGTTTTCTTGTTGGTGAATGTCCATGGTAAGTCCAAAATTTCTGATGGCTCCCACACCAACTTGCTCCTCTTTTTGGTGTGTGTGTTCAGATTCTGTTATTTCCATCTACACTGGGCCAGTTTTCTAAACACCTTTTAGATAATTTCAATACAAAAAGGTTCCCGTTTATTTAAAGCATTGGACAGGAGTAACTTTCCTGAGATTGTTGTCTTCCTTATAATCTTATCCATACCATTAACCCTTCCTTCACTGCACTTTCCTTGGAAGATTTTAACAGAAAAAGGGTTGACATGATTCTATATGTATGGCTATGCAGGTTGGCATGCATATTTCTACATCGCATTCATTCCCTTCATTGTAAGTTATTCGGTGTCAAGAACTCTTCTGCATTTTTTTTTCACTTGTTAAAGTTGTTTCTATGGTAAAAATGTGTTTAAAGTTTATTTATAACAGTCTCTATTAATGGGTGTAATTAATATAAATAAGAGGCTTGTCTCTGTATATGTATCAAAACTTGCTGATGTTGCTGAATTCTGTCCTAAGAGGTTGGAGCTAAGATTCGATATCCTCTTGTCTGCAGAATGCATAATAGGACTGGAGACAATTAAGTAGTTCATCTGATATGATTGTTGTCTTTTCTTAACCATTTGCAGCTTCTGCTAGCTGTGGGAGCCAAGTTGGAACATGTAATCACCAAGTTGGCTAATGAGGTTGCTGAGAAACATGTTGCAGTTGAAGGAGACTTGGTTGTTCAACCTTCTGATAGTCTGTTCTGGTTCAACCAACCCAAGTTTGTTCTCTGTTTGATCCACATCATCATATTCCAGAATTCCTTTGAACTGGCATACTTTTTCTGGATATTGGTAAAGATTCAACACCACGTTTTCAATTAAAACATGTGCGGTCACCTACATAAAACCTCCGATATATATGCTCACATGATTCTAAAATAAATTGTTGCAGGTGCAATATGGTTTTCACTCCTGTATCATGGGAAGAAGCGGCTATGTTATCCCAAGACTAGTTATAGGGTAAACTTCTCGGTTTCTTTGCTATTCTACGCCATATTTATATTCTGAATTTGAGCTATAATTCTGACTGTATCCTTGTAACTCAAACTCTCAATGTTTCCAGGGTATTTGTTCAGTTTGTCTGCAGTTTCAGTACCTTACCACTCTATGCATTAGTGACATTGGTAGGTTAAATTACCATCAAAGCATTACATATGGTGTACTTATGTCTGAATGATCCATACTGACAACATTTCTAATGTAGATGGGAAGTTCATTCCAGAAGGTAATATTTGAAGAACACATCCAAGAGGGTCTTGTTGGTTGGGCTAAGCAAGCTAGAAAGAATGTAGGTTTGAGAAAGGGTATAACTGGCTCTAGTCCTCCTGCTGAACAAAGCCAGGAAGTGAATGGGGCAATTAGGTTGGCAAGAATAGTTCCAAAGGAGCAAGGAGAGATTGTGCATGAAACTGATTCTGACTGACTTTGTCGGACAGAGCACGATCATGGATTCAAAGCTAGCACAAACATATGCTCCATGTTGTTCAATAATGAATGATAATTTTAGACATTCTGAAGAACCGCCAAGGAAGTTGGGAAAACGCTTCTGCTATGTTTTCCATACCAAGGTTTAGTCTTTTGTAAGACCTAATAGTGGCAAACAAACATAAAATTTTGTACCTTGTTTGCTCAACAACTTGTATTATAGGTCTTCACACATGTTTTGGTAATGTCTGCAAATGCTGTTTGACTTGAATTTTTCTGCATTAACCTGCTCAGTTTATGAACTAAAGAAGACAATATACTTTCAATCAAAGCTGTTACGTGGGCTCATAGGCAAGATATATACTCTCTTATACAACAGAACAGCCAGATAACTTCCTTTCACGAATTCATGTTTATAGATTCTTCAAAGTCAATAAAGAATTATCAAGCTTTCCTTTCTGATACAAAACGAAAAGCACAACCATGGTACTCAATCTCCAACTTCATTTTTAACAAACTCCATCATGATTGGTAGAGATAATGTCCGGTCTTAACTATCAAAAGGAATGGACTTGTTACCTAAGGTCAAGTCAAGAAGCTCAAGCAACATCCTTGAAGTAAGATTTGTAGGTGTACCCATCGGGTTGACACTCAAATGCTCTCATGGAACTATGCAATTCCCAAACAAATTCCAAGCTGGAAAGTTCACATAAGCAGCAACCCTTCGGGGACATTTCATCGAACAGTTGGCAGTGCTTGGCTATTGGTCACCAAAACATTGTAGAAAACAGGGCCAGACCTATGAGAGTTCGCCGACCTCGTTAACTGCTCTATTCGAACAATTGCATTCCTAACCATCACCCATTTTCTCAACACCTACTAACCAAACAACTTTAAAAGACCCTTCCTTCTCTGACACTACACAAGTTAATTAGACTAATGACCACCAAATCATGTATTAGTGTAGGTAGTACGATAAGCTCCAAGCTTCTTCTTCCAGCAGGGGAATCGTATTTTAAGCATTCTTTCAATGGAAAATCATCATTAATAAACACCATTTATACTTCAAAAGCATTGTTAAAGTGTAGAATAACTTCCTGTGCTCATAAAGGCAAATAAAACAGAAATACTTCCATACATCTATCAGCTTAAAACACAACTCGAGTTAATAGACTTATCCGCATATCTAACCTATTTCCTCTCGATAAATAATTACAGTTTCTCCTCGCATAGCTCACTCCTAAAAGAAGAAAACAAAAGGTTCATAGCTATTGCCTCGTGAGATTTCAATTCAATTCTTTCGCATCATGCCGGCTTCATTCTTCAGGTTACAGATTATCGTCTCTTACATGTCACACGTCAACAGCAGAAATTGGCTCATAACTCAGGAGGATAGATGGTATTTCTTACAGGATCACCAGCCACTTAATTGTTTCTGAATCTTTGAATTTTGAGAGGATTTACTACCCTTGTCTTTGTAGGAATTTCTGGAGGTAACACTTCTTCGTCCTCCACGGGCTGCTGCTATGGCACGTCTTCTTTGCTTGTTCAGACGCATGGTTAATTCACCATCATTCTCATATACAATCTGATCACCTTCTTCCTGGAAAATGAAACAGCTATTAGAACATTACATATTCTTCGACATAAATTAACACCATTGCACTGTACAACACCTGAAACAACTTATTCCCTTGTTGACAATTTGAAAGGGAAAAGGAACAGAGATGCATATTTTTCAACCATATGAATTCCATTGCCAGATGGTATTTAGAAGCAATAAGAATCTGACCACATATAGGCACTATTATACTATCTTAAAACACATGGTGAAAATAGATCAATCTCTTCCTTTCATACAGTGGTTCTTGCTTCCCATGATTCATGATGTAAGATCACTAAAACAATGTCAGTATCCAATCTAATGTCATCACCAAGATGAAGACAATATTTTCCAGTATGGAAACCTTAAGACTAGCATATTTGTTTTCCTCACCGGACTTACAAGTCACCTATTTAGAAAAGTCTCCAAGTGTGAGGACTCATGGATAATGAAAGGCCCAGAGAGCCATAATCCAACAACCCCAATTAGTAGATATCATGTGTGACACATTATCCAGTAAAATCAGATAAAAACTAATTATAATTTCATCTATACCTTGTGACTGGTCTCATGATGAGTTTCAAGTTCATTTTCTACATCTGCTTCACAGCATGGTTGCTTCTCCATTACACTGTCCACATCGGATTTTGATGATTGTTCCTGATAAATTTTCATATCAAAACACTTACAACTCAAATGCAAGAGCAGAAACCCAAAGATACAGCATATAACACATGGAAGATTAAACCAAAAGCATACAGGACGCAGTTAAGTCATAACTAAACTGTAGGAAGTTCAAGGGCTTCTCCAGAAGAAGGAGATGTGTCTTCCACATTGACGGTTTATTAAGTCATATATCAAAAGAATTATTTCATTCTGCTTCTGGCATCCATCAAATAGTACTTAAAATTCACAAAAAGTAAACCACGTAATATGTAACAGCTTGAGAACACACCCCACCAAAAAAATACAAGACAAGATAAAAACAATTATTTAAATTGAATAGCCATGCATACGAAGAGGTTCAAAAGCATAACGTAGAATACCTGCTCCAACAAGCACAAAGAATCTAAATGTTTAACGTTGTTTTCTTTCAACTCAGACATGTGTTCTTCATCTTCAGTTTCTTCTCTGTCAGAGCCTGAATCAATCTCAGCAGCACCTTCTATGAACTGAACAAAGTAGTGTTACACTCTCATATTTTCATACAAAACAATGATGAATTTAGATGTTATCAGAAATAAGATATTAGCCATGCCAGATATGTTAGAACAGTGACCTGTTGTAAAATTTGTTTTGCCTTATTGAGTTATCTTCAGTTAATGTAACACGACGTAGTTTTGTCCATTTGTATTGTGTGGCCACGTGGATAATCGCATGAACTAGCCGGTGTATTTCCAACATATTCAATGAAATTTTTAAAATTTCTCAAAAAAAAAACACTCTATTTTTCTTGTTTAAGAATATGTAAAGATATTAACTTCATATCGAACGAGCTTAATGGCACATTCCTTGTAAGTTTGATTATATTGGTTCATATATCAAATGTACCCAAAAGCTAGAAAGAGAATAGTGAAAAGGTCAAACATGCCCTTCATATCTAGCACAAAGTACAAGTTGGCCCTAGACGTTTTTAAAAGTTAAATTAAGCCCCTGATGATACATAAATTAAATATGTTAACCCTTTACTAAACAGATTATTAATTGATGTGCATAGGAAATGCAGATAAGATTTAATTTAAATGGCGTGACATGTATAAAAGAGGATTCACCCAAGAGACTTGGAAATAACATGATCAAGATCTTATCTGAAAATATGTCACAAATAACCTTAATGAAATAGACTTCACCTACCTTCTCAATGTCATCCTGGTCTTTCCTTGTAAACCCGCTGGCAGCAAGTTCCTTGTCAAGAAAACCAGCAGATTTGGATATTGAAGAAAGGGAAGGCCTGCCAGTTTCATTTGTGTCTGCATCTGACCCATCAACATTGTCTATTTGTTCTTGCAAGGATAAATTAAACCTATATAGGATAAAAAGAAAAAGCATCCAGAAAAATAAATTAGGAACTAACCAAAGAGTTATTCAGAAAGAGAAGACAACACAGTGACCAATAAAACAGAAATATATGTGTATTGCTTGTACCAAATTGAAATAATTAATGTTGCATATTTGAGCACTCAGGAAAACAAGCACAAACAAATCATCAGAAAGGTCCTAAGAAAGGTAGTCAAAATCCTCTGATAAAATTTGTTTTCCAGAAGAAGAATGAGAATGGATTTAATCGAAAAATTATAATAAAAATCAGAGATTATCAGTGCAGCTAGTCTTTGCCTCAAAGAGAAGTTCAATTGCAACATTAATTTACTGACCTCTTCCTGAAAAACTTAAAGATGCATTCAACATCACGGTCAAAGTACCTGAAAATGGAAATATTTTGCAAAGTTAGAGAACTGAAAAGCCTAGGATTAATTCATAGAACAAAAACAGGATAAAGAAAGGGATCAAGAATTAGCAAATCATTACAGAAGGAAGTATATTTACATTTGAGCATTTCGGTGGGATACAGAAACCATTTGGGGAAAATCAATCATGGTGACCTCATCATCATCAATCTGCAACATGCGGAATAACAGAACAAACAGGTGGTTACTTAGCAGCTAAGCAGAAGAGCAAAAGCAAAACTTCTGGAGTGCAAACTAGGATGAGTTTGGAACCAGTTAATGAACAGCAATAATAGGCAAGATAAGCATCAAATCCTACATGTAAATATATTGCAGAAATAAAACATGGAAATATGACCACGAGATGAGATGGATTCAGTCCTATAGTGGCCAGATGTAGCCCTAAGTGCCTCAAATGCATACCATAATGTTGAATTCATTGAAATCGCAATGAATCAGACCATGTTCTGCAAGACGAACGACAAGACCAATTATTGTTTCAGCAACGATTTCTGGGTTCTGCAATTGCTTCACCTGCACACTGATTGCAAAGGTGTAAGCGATAAATTTTCATCTTGAAAATAAAATCATTTGAGGCTAAACTTAAAACAAAGGAAGATTGAGCAGAGCGATGAACTCAAGAAAGAGATATGAAACAAAAGATATAACATTCCCAACAGTTGGAAGACAACATTCACTCATCAAACTGAAGTAATTTAACATATTCTGGTGAATCACAGGCATAGTCTGCGAGTTCAATATGCAAACATATGAGCATATAGCATAAGCACACTTACAGTGGGTAGCCTTGGACGAGTGACATGACCACACAATGCCTGTTACAGTCAACAGCTTTTGGGACAGGAAAGCCATGTTCTTCCAAAGCCTGATCCAGACAATAAAAAATGTGATATAAACACATGCTAACATAACTGTAACCTAATATGAATTCAAACTAAAGCTGGAAGACATCAAGGAAAAACCTTCATAAAAGCAAATTCCTTGAGTGCAGCAAGTCTAGACAAATAAAGCCAATTATAATTGCTACGATGCCTCAAATAATCACGCTTCGATTTCACAGCCCTGAAAGAAACCCTTCCAAGTCTGTGCAACTTCATTGCCAATACTGTTCCATCCTCAGAGGCAACCTCAAATATATCTTTCACAAAAAAGTATGAAGTTTGATCAGATTTCAAAAAGGAAAAGAAACACAAGAGAACATGATACCGGCAAATAAAGCTTGACTAATACAGCCAAAAGCTCATACCAGACTCTTTTCCAACCCCAATTTGGCGACCAACAGCTGTAATAACTCCCCGATTGACCATAGTTTTGATAGCAAGGAAATCATAGCCAAGATAGGTGAGTCGAAACCCATCATCTACATATTCAGAAAATCAATCAAAATACATTCAAAAGTCAAAATACGCAATATGATAAATAAACTTTTTGCACTGCTCACATTTGGACGAGTCATGGTGCAGCAGCTTATGCTTAAGTAAGTTCTTCAAGACTTTGTACGTGCCACCATGCCTATATACATGCTAACCAAATAAGTACAAATAGAATAATAAAAATATCAAATAATTAAGTTAAAGCAAACGAACTGGGAAGAAAGGCCATACCTAAGAGAAGCTATGCGGTCAATGAGCTCGGAAGGTACAATCTCATGCTGTTATACATACAGACGTATGCATAAGATAGTTTTCAAGAAGGGATTTATTAAACAAGAAAGAAATTTAAAAAAATTACAACAAACATCATGAAAAGGGATAATATATTAAGCAAAAGAAAGTAGCGCGAGTGAGTAAATTACGCACATTCCGCATACCCATCTCAACAGCAGTAAGAACCCTAAAATCATCTTTTGAGAGATGTCTCAAGGCATCAACGTTCAACTTCATCTCTGCTTATCTTCCAAATTTAAAAAAGAAAAGAATTAACAGGTGATCAAACATAACCAATAAAAAAAATAACTTAAAAGGTCTACCAGCAATGTAATTAAGTTTTGAAAAATAAAAGCACACATCATTGGTTAAACTATCAACAATCAAAAATAACATTAGTAGATCAGTATAACTTGGAAACTCGCCAGACATAATATTACAAAGTACACACAAAAGAAAGAACAGATGGAAAAGAAATCAGTGCTCTCACCTCAACAGAACGAGCTGTGGAGAGCAAGACCAGAGAAGGAGGATGAAATCAGAGTTAGAAGGAAGCCGGAGCACACGGAGAACAGCGGTGTCTCCTGGTGAGGACGGAGAATTGATGGTTCAAGAGAGAGAGAGAGAGAGAGAGAGAGGGAAAACAGGTTTGCTTCGTTATACGGCGACGTCGGTGGCTGTTGCTGGCATGGATAAAACGGAGTCCTCCCTTGTCCTGATGATAGATTTATACTTTGGGGCTTCCATTTCACTGACCTCCTAACTTGAAAAGGAAAAGAGAAAATCGGAAGGAAATCTAATATCTGTTTTCTTTTCTTCGTTTTTAAATTAAGAAAAAACCCTTTTTTTGAATTTTTTTAATAAGAACTATGATTATTAAATTATTTAAATTTTATAATTAACTTAAAAGTAAAATTATTCTAAAATAAAATTATTTAATAATTATGTTTTAAAATTAAAAATATCTTAAAATACATAATGAGATTGTTTTCTAATAATCAAATATATATTAACAAATAGTTATTTTATAAATATTGTTATTTTTATCTTAATACATATAATTATACTATCATTTAATTAATAAAAAGCGTATAAAAGACTCAAATTAATTTTTATATAAGTTTTAGTTAATATTTAGTTATTAGAAATATTAAATGTGTAATTACATTGGCATTAACAATTAAATGTGTTTTTATTTAAAAATAAATAAAATTTAAAAAAAGATAAAAATACAAATATAATAAAAATAAAAGTGAAATCGAACATTTAATTCATAACTTTATTACATCTAAAACCAAAACTTATACATCATAAAACCAATGTCCCTTAAACTAAAATAATGAATATGAACAATCTATTTTTGGATGAAAAGTATGTTAGACATTGCTGTGTTGTTTGCTAGTTTTTATCTTCTTTTCTCTTTATCTCAATGACCTAATATCTCAACCTTATTAAAACCCTAATGTACAATATTATTGTAAAATTGAATAAGTCGATCAGATAAAGAAGGTCTTTTAAGTAATTTAAATCAAGTGGATCTACCTATTTATGAGCATTATCAAACTAGTAAAGTAGAAAAGAAATCAATCATTTGAAAAGAAAACACAAGTTTTAGATTTATTGCAAATAATTTGTATAGACATCTCTAGCCAATGAATGTAAGGGCAAGACATATAGTTCTTTGCTTTATCACTTCTATAGATGACAATAATTGGTATAGTGAGATCCATTTGATTTCTCACAAATATAAATATTAAATTCTTTCATAAAATATATGAATTTTGAGGAAAACCAAATAAACAAGAAGATCAAAGCATTAAGAACTAACCAAGGACATGAATAGTTATATCATAAGCTTGAGATGTTATATGATGTAAAAGAAATAAATAGACAATTACTATTCCACAAGCTCTGTAAAAAATAACATTGTGTAAAGATGAAATATAACACTTTTATAAATGATTAGGTTTATAATAGTCATAGAAAATTTGCACTTCACCTATTAGGTGACGTTTTGGTTACAATCACTCATGCTCTTAATCACTTGCCTACTAAATCAGTTATAAATATTTTATATAAGTTATAGACATGTAGAAAACTTAATGCGACAAGCTTGAGACAGTAGGGGTATGATGTCTATGTTTATAATCTTTCTCATAAATATAGGAAACTAAACATAAAGGGAGGAAAATATAGTTATTAGATATTATGATTCATGAGCTCTCTCACAAAAATGTGTTTATAGGTGAACAAGGTAATGAAATGGTAATTGGATTTGAATAAAAGGGTGTCATATTCTTAAGAAATAAATTTTCATAGTAAGGTGAAATAAGAAAAGATCTATTTTTATGTAATAATCACGATCAAAGTGATTTTGTTACAAAAAAATCAAAAAAGGAACACCATCTAAGTGGAAGAAATCTAGAAACTTCAAAATTAACTAAAAATCAAGTCAGATTGCAACTAATTAGGGGTGAGCATTATTCGGGCCGGCCCGATTACCCGGCCCGGCCCGAATTAATTCGGGTAAAAAAATTTCAAATTTCGGGTAATTCGGGTAATTCAGGTATTACCCGAATTATTTTCGGGCTGGGGTCGGGTAATTCTAAAAAATTTCGGGCCGGCCTAATTACCCAAATTAGGTTATAAAAATACAAAATTTCGGGTTTTTTTAAAAAAAATAATAAAAAAAACAACTTCGGGTAATTCGGGTAAAGCCAAACAAAATTTCGGGTAATTCGGATCGGGTAAGCTAGGGTAAGAAAAAATTCGGGTTCGGGCTGGGTAAGATAAAAAAAAATTCGGGTAATTCGGGCTGGGCCCGAACAGTGAAATTTCGACCCGAATTACCCGAATACTCACCCCTACAACTAATAAGAGTTTACCCATTACATATGGTCAGAGTAGGAGTAGTCAGGATATTGATGTATCTATATCTCATGAGCCTTGTTTGAACCAAAGTAATTATTTAATAATTCTCTAACAACATTTTGAAATTGAAAAGAAAATTTACATGATTATCTCACAAGACTGGGTTGAGCCAAGGAATGTAAATGGGACTCTTATTGGTCGTACTAAAAAAGGAAGGATGAAAGTAATGATGGAAGAGATGACTTCTATGAGCTTCAATAACATATGAGACTTATTTGATCTTGTTAATAGGTGAGAACTTATCAGTTCTCAAAATAAAGCGAAAGGATAATGACAATGTTAAAAGATACAAGGTGCCTAAAGAATATACATAACATGAACAAATCGGCATAGAAGAGGCATTATTCCCAATTATGACGATTGCTTTAATACAATTGATCTTAGACATAGTAACCACAATGGATCTTCAATGGTATCAATTTAACGTAAAGTTTGTTATTCTTAATAAAGAATTAGAAGAAAGAAATATATATATAACAATATGCAAGTCTCATCAAGATAAGCCAAAATTTTAAAGTATGTCGATTATTAAAATTAATTTACATTATGATGTTGTTTCTAAGATGATGGTAAATTCATTTCGATAATGTTTCGATTATTTATAATGACTTTAGCTTTATCACTAAAAATATAATTGGTTGTCATCTGAATTTTAAATGAAATATAAGGCGAAGTTGCATACCTTCTTATATAAGATACTTCAAAAGATCATTCAAAAAAATTATTTTCCCCTTCATAATCGACATGTATTAAAAAATTGTTGAATAATATTATATGGAAGATTACAAGCCAATTAATAATTCTATTGCTAAATATGACAATATCAGTTAAGATTTTTGTCTAACAATGCCAAAAGAAAAGGAATAAATAAAGTTCTTTATTTCACGTAGTTGGAATCTCATGTATGCAGTGACATTTACAAGGCCAAATATTTGTTACATGTATGCAATAACATGATAATCAATTATTAGTCAAATCCAAGTAAAAAACTTTGAAATTCAATAAAGATAGGATGACAGTGAAAACATTATAGGTTAATCACCACTAACAATTTAGATAAGATCATAAGTTATTGAAGAATCTAAAACAAGAGTTAATAATCAAAGAATGAAGAAAACATCTCCAAGTTATTTTTATACCTATAATATAGCCTTTTATAAACATAAAGCCCTAGGAACTTAAAAACCCTAAGAATTAGAGTCCACAAAGAACATGATAATATGAAATTTTAGAACTATAGAAAACTAAAAACATGAATCTGGCACATGTCTGAGAAGCACACTGACATTGGATTTGTTCTATAACTTTATAGTTGCTCAGTAAAGATGAGTTCAACGTTACACAAGATCACTCTGGAGTTGGTTTCTTTTTGTTTATCTAAGGTGCAAATCTAGTATAAGATCAACGTTCAACACCAATATAACTTTGACACCAGTTATATTTTATTTTTCAAACCTCTAAAATTTAGTAGATGATCATCACTGATTACCCATATGACACCAAATTTGATTATCTTATGTAACTTTTTTTCAAAGCTTCCTCTTTTATTACATCAGCATTATGTGCTTGACTTCAGTCTCTTGAAGTAGTAAAGCTTCACTCCTTATATAAAGATCCATAATTATATCACTAGATCTCTGACAATGTTTGGTGCTTATTGAACCCTTTGCTTTCTATTCAAGCCCCTCTTTGTGACACCTTTGATATGAGGCTTTTGTAGCTTGATTAGATGCTTGATTCCCTTTACATCTCTTAAAAATGATTTATACTCAAATCAACATCTTCATCTACAAAAGTAAAAAGAGAAAAGTAGGCAACATTAAAAGTAGAATGAACACCATAGTCACCTAATAAGTTGATCTTATAAGCATTGTTATTCACTCTTTCTGTGACTTGAAAAGACATATCTCTTTTTTGTTGTAATTTGGACTTGTCCTTGTTCAACAACCTCTCTTTTCTAAAGTGCACTAAAATCCAATCTTCAAGTTTAAATATTACTTTTTTCTCCCTTTACTAGATTGTTTGATGTATTGTTGGGTACTTTTCTTAATATTTAATATTGCTCATGTAGCTTCACTAATCTGAGTTTTTTCTTTTCATACAAGCTATCTATTTCTCCTAAACGAGTAGGCACAAGATCTAAATGATATAATGGGTTAGATCTATAAAAAAAATCTCAAAAGGAGAATAACTTGTAGCACTATAGACAATTATATTATAAGCAAATTTAATGAAAAACAAAGATCATTCTAAGTTTTTAGATTCCTACCAACAATAACGTGCAATAAAGCACCTGGAGTCTTATTAATTACCTTAGTTTGGCCATTGGTTTGTGGATGACAAGTTGTAAAAGGTATCAACTTAGCTATTACCTTTCCCCACAAATTTCTCTAAAAGTAAATTGAGAACTTGATATCCCTATTCGAAATAATGGTTATAGGAAATCCATATAATCTAATGATCTTATTAAAAATTAATTCAGCGACGGAGGATGGATTGTTAGTTTGATATCATAATGAAATGTGCCATTTTAAAAAATGTATTCATCATTATAAAAACTAAATCTTTACCCTTTCTAAACCTAAGTAAACCTAAAATAGAATCCATTAAAAGATCTACCTATGCTTCACTAAGTGTAAGCAAAGGTATGGATAATTTATTGGATCGAACTCCAGATTTAGCTTGCCTACATGTGCCATATCTTTCACACACTCTTTCTATATCTCTTCTCATGTGTGGCCAAAAAAAATGTTTGCTCAAAATATCAAAGATCCTTTTGATCCCAAAGTGTTTTCATTAATCCTCCTCCATATGATTCTCTTACAAGCAACTCTCTTAAAGAACTATGAGGCACGTATAATTGATTTTCTCCAAATAAGTGACCTTCATATCTATAAATTTAATCAAACTTTCTAAATACAAATTTTTCAGATGCTTTAAACACATTACCAAAATCAAAATCATCACATATAAATCTCTATGCCTAAAATCCATCAATTTAGAATGCATAGCACTCAATAAAGCATGTCTCTTAGTCAAAGGATTAATAACTATAATTTCCTTATTTTGCTTATATTTTACCACATACAAAAAGTTTCAATGAATTCCATATACTTGACATGTCTCGTACGCAATTTAATTTTTTGTGATCTGTATATATCACACGCTTCCTTAAGTCACATTAAGTGTTGTCAAGTCTCTAATGCTCTCACTAATGCATACATCTCCTCATGATAGGTTGGGTAGTTTAAGGTTGTCTCATTAAGCTTCTCACTAAAGTATGCTATTTATTTCCTATCTTAATCTCGCGTCAAAATTTCCCAAATTACTATACCTGAAGCAACACACTTAATCTCAGACGTGTTGAAAATTTTAAGTAAAACTAACAAAAGAGTATAACTTAACTTTTCTTTCAATAAGTTAAAAGCTCTCTATTGATCATCAACCTACTTAAATTTTACACTCTTTTCATTAGTGGTCAAAAGAGTCGCAACTATGCTTAAATCCCTAACAAAATGCTTATAAAAATTTGTTAAACTATGGAAACTCCTAACATCACTCACATTTTTTGGTGTTGGTCATTCTTTAATAGCTCTCACTTTCTCCTCATTTACTTTTATGCCCTTTTCACTCATAACATAACCAATAATATAACGTGTTTAGTGCAAAAAAAAAACTTCTTTAAATTAGCATATAACTTCTTACTTAAACACATGCAAAACTTTTCCTAAATGTTTAACATGCTCATCTAAGATCTTACTAGAGAACATAATATCATCAAAATAAACCTTAATTACTTTCTTAGGAACACATAAAGTATATTTCATTAATCTCATAAAAGTGCTAAGTACATGAATCAAGTTGAAAGGCCTCACTAACTACTCATACAAACCATATTTAGTTTTAAACGAAGTTTTCTATTGATCATCTTCTTTAATCCTAATTTGATATTAATTGCATTTTAGATAAATTTTAGAGATAAACTAGCACCATATAACTCATCAAGCATATCATCTAAACTAAGGATATGTTGTATATGCTTTACAGTAATTTATTGACGATACAATAATTCGCATATATTCTCTAAGATCCGTCCTTCATTGGAACTAGTAAAACAAGCATGTCATAAGAGTTCAAACTCTCTCTTAGATAGCCTTTCTCTAAAAACATCTCTCTACTTGTTTTTATTTCTTTTTTGTACTTTTCAAGAAAATTTTATATATTGGTTAGTTTGTAATTTAAACTCTAATAATGAAATTAATTTTGTGCTCTCTCCTTATTATAAGTGATAATCCTGTTAGAAATGTCCTGTTTGAAGGAGATTTATCATCAAATTTTTGTAAAAGAGAAACAATAACACTAGACAAAGTATCAATAAGACATCAAAAGAAATAAAAGATTATTTGTAAAAAAGAAAGGTATTTAGCATTTGACCAAGAATACATCTCTTGCTTCCTCCACTATCGCTACCAAACTTAATCTTTTCCCTCGTGTTTATCTTTTATTTTTGCTTTTCCAAAATGTTTAAATTATTTGTGTGTGTTAGCTTCACTTCTTTCCCCTCAGTCTCTCTTACTCTAGTCTCATAGATCTTTAGCTAATCTTCATAAACTTGCTTAGTGACAATATAGTAAAGGTAATCAGTTTTCCATTTATGGTAGAAGAATATTAATTTTTGTATCCATTATATATGGTCATCTTATCGAATTGCCAAGGAAGCTCCAAAATAATATGACCACTTTGCGTAAGCACCACATCACGTTGCACATCATCCTTATACGTCTTAATTGAAAAGGAAACTAACAATTGCTTTGTTACCTTAACCTTCCCATGCCATTTAAACTATTGTAAATTATATAATTTAGGCTATATTGTTATTGACAATCTCAACTTCTTTACTAACTCTATACTGGCTACATTTTCACAACTCCCTTATCTGTGACCATAACACAAACCTGTTACTTGATGGAACACCTTTTATATAAAAGATTGTTATGTTGTTCATTCACATCATCTTCTCTCACATGCATATTTAATACCCTCCAAGTGACCAATATCCATTACAAGAAAACTGGAGTTTAGCTACGGAAATTACCGACGGAATTTGTACACATTCCGTCGGTAATCTTATTTAGTGACGGAATTTATTGAAGGAAAAAATTGTTGGAGATACGACCGCAGGTAACTTTATAGGCAGAAATTTTTTATACAGTCGGTAAATTTACCAACGAAGTTACCGATGGTTATTTTATTCGATCGATAAATTTACCAAAAGAGAAAAATTTTCTGTCAGAAAATTACCAATAGAATTGACTATTCCGTCGGTAATTACCTACGAAATTTTTTTCCGTCAGTAAATCCAACATATTTTACTAACAGAAAAATTTTTCCGTCGGTAAATTTGCTGAAAATTATTTTTTAAAATTTACGTGCAAAGTATTTAGTTTCTGTAGAAGCCATAATGGAGAGAACTTCATTATTTTAAGTAAAAGAATTGAAATAATGAAATTCATACTAAAAAAGAACTGAAAATAAATAACTGAAATTATTTTTTAAAGAACAAACATTTCATCAAACACCTTACATGTACCAGAAATTTATCCTAATATCACAATTAAAATCACGTCTTGTCCCTTCTATCACTCATATTTATACCTTAAAGTTGTTTTCCAATCACAAAATACACAAATAAATGAAAGTAATAAATACCTAAATTAACTTTCATCCGATATATGAAAAAATACATGACAGTAGTTGCAAAAATACCTCCACCGAAGGACACGATGACAATAGCTGGAGAAGACAAAGCTGACGAGCAAAAAATGAGTCCACAACAGAGAAATGGGCTCCAAGAAAACCCAAGAGGAGACGCAGGAAGAAGGAAGAAGAAGACGTAGGTGGAAGGGAGATGTCGGGTGAGTTTGAATTTAAAAAGAATTTATTGATGGAATTACTGACGGAAATTTTCGTTGGTAAACTTAAACATTTTTATTCCGCCAATAATTCATGCCTTTTTACTGACAGATATCTTATACCGTCGGTAAATCCTTTATCGACGGTAATCTTATTCCATTGCTAAAGTCCATTGCTGTAACACCCCACTCCTGCATGACTCGAACCCGATATCGATGGTGATATCCGAGTCCGTGCTCTGTGAGGGTGGCGTGATACATCACTCAATCAAAACCCAGTATAAATTTTTTTTTGAAAACATAAACATACACTATGCGGGAACCAATTAACATATACACTCACCGGTAAATACAATGGCTACATGGGCCTTTTTCATAAATATAAATTATTTCAATCTGTTGACTTTACAAATTGACCTAATCATTAATACAAAAATTCAGAAAAATACAATTTTATCAGACGCTAATGCAGAGGCGAACTGATCCCGAACTCTTCTCTCACTCACAAGTAGATGCTATACGCTCGTTGCCTAACGGGATATTCTTCTGGGTCCTGAAAAAAATTACAAATTTTGGGTGAGTTTTGCGAACTCAGTGAGTGACTATCATCGATGGTTCACCCAATCACATAACACAATTTGCATACATCTAACTTTCTTTCATAATGCACATTCACAATATTTCACATTCACACATTTACAGAATTCCACATTCATATTTTTCATATTTGATATATGCATATGAGACACACTTTTCATTTATTATTTTGCTGTGACCGAGTGCCTAAACTGTCCCTTATAGGGCTCATTAATAACTGTCCCTTATCCATTGATAGATACAGGGCTCATTAAACGTTGAGCCTGAGGCTCTGAATCACTTATGAGCTCGAAGCTCAATTTTACTCGTTGAGCTTAAAGCTCTGATCGGTGGCGACTCAGGTCACAACAGCCATTATATTTTATGCACTTATGCCATGTGGTGCAGCAATCATTTTCACTCACTTTCACATATTTTCGGACCGTAGTCCGACCCGTATC
>JANVCQ010000005.1:7503224-7529302 GCA_025531925.1 Erythroxylum plowmanianum
ATAATAATAATAATAATAATAATAATAATAATAATAATAATAATAATAATAATAATAATAATAATAATAATAATGGTGATGATGATGATAAAACTGAAACTAATAAGAAACTCAATAAAAGAAAAAATAATAATAATACTAATAATAATAAATACTACTAATAATAAATGTGAAGGATGCCTCTACATGTGAGGCATGCAAAGTGACAGCAAAATTTGACCCCCGTTCAAAAGTACTTAGTCTAAAAGTGACTGATGAGGTTTGATAATAAAGGAGAAGGTTATTTAGAGGTTGGAGTATTAGGAATCGTCAGGTTGGTAACGAATCTTGCAACTGACTTGTCTGCAAACTTGTTAGGATGCTCGAGGCAGTAAACTTTTCAGCAGACGTGTGATGTTCCAACGAGTTTAAGTTTATCTATTGCAATGTAATAACCACACATCATCATCTCCAACAAGTGCATTGTGCTTGGTTGATGAGAAGAGAGCTCCACCCGTTACTCATCATCTTGGGTAACGTTTATGACTCATGAGAAAACGAACGAGTGCAAAACGTATTCAACCCATTGGACTTTCACTATGCGTAACTAACAATAATACATACTAAAAGCACTTAATCACACTGGCATACATAACTAATAAATGTAACTAACAAGGAAGACTTGAACAGCTAACTCTTACCTCCACCGACTTATAGGAGTCACACATGGCGATGACCACTATCAACATATGTACACACTATATACCAAAAAACTTAGATAAGCGACAAGGTAGAAGTAATGTACTTAGATACCTGAGAATGCTAAATCCCCTTTGATGGCCGAATAGTTGCAGCTTACCCTACCCATCATCAACGAAGAAGTTGTAAAACAATGGATAGAGAAAACATTACCTGATAGCCACTGTCATGTCCACCGTAATGGATCTATACTTCGGTGAATCTCTCATGAAGCTCCCGTCTTCATTGTTACGTCTTTAGCTTGTCTTCTTGTATTTCCATCTCTAGCTATTTTTCTGTACCGCCAGCTCTTTGTTGAGATCAATTCTACTTTGGCTTTGACAGAGCATTGCAACACCACTACCGAATCACTACCGACAAGTCTGCACTCTTCTTCTCAAAGATGGTAATAAAAGTATAAAACAAAAACCTTAACAAAGAGTTCACTTGTACCTATTGTGTAATATCAGAAACAAATTTTGGTGTTCTGTACTATTTTTGAACTCATATTTATTTAAATCAACATAATTAATTATATGATATGTAATTAATACTTTTATGAATATAAATTTTAATTCTATATTTAACATATGTGTTTTTTTATATTTTAATTAAATTAGTTCACTATTAATTATTATACATAATTTAAATCAAACTAATAAGCTTATTATTTTTATTTTTACAATAATAAGTATTTTATAACGTATATAATAAACAATCATATTTTGTAAAAATTATATTAATTTAATTATATATTGTAAATATAAGTTATTTTATAACCCTTATTTTACTTAAAATGTGTAATCAAATATTAAACAAATTACTTGTTCACTTATTCACATTCATGGTTATAAATTATGCGTAAAAATATTCAAAAGTGTTTAACCTTTTAATTTTAGCAATATGGTGCTAAACTTTTTAAAAATTTTAATTCAGTGACTATCTTTTTAAAAATTTTATAAATTAGGTTAAAAGATTATTTTTGATAATATAAGATGTCCATCAAACGTCACGTGAATGTCCATCTATAACAAAAACTAACATTTTGAACTGAATTGTTAAGGTTTTAAAATATTAGTCACTCAATTAAAAAAATTAAAAATTTGAGCACTAAATTGAAAAAAAATCTCAAAAAGTTAATTACTTTATGATTGATTATCCCAATTACACTGTACCAATCTTATTTCTAACCTTTTATCATCGCAACATATTTTTAATAGGTAAATAATTAAAATGATATTAATTATTTTAATACTACGAAATCAATAAAAATATAAAATTACTATAATCATTTAATAATCAATATAACATTAAAAAAATTTGAAACGGAGAAACTCACAACCGCTACCCTTTGGATGCGCACTAGGTAAGCCTTCGGATTGACGCAATAGCCTGCAAATCATGCCAACTGGCGTACTCTGCACTAAACAAGCCTTGTACGACAGACTCAATCGAAAGAGCATAAATAGGAGGAATACACAGGATCTTTTGGCCTCATACCCCTTCACTCCACCAACACGACCACCCCTTAAGGGGCATTATAACATAAAAGATATCCATACAAATATATGCAAACTTAAAAGAGTTTGTATTTTTTTAATTATAGAAATAGAAATAGTATTATAAATATAAAGAAAAAAATTTGAAAACCTTATATATATAATTATTCTAAATATGAAAAGTTCATTTTTTTGCATATTGTACGCATGTAAAAGATTATTACAACAATCTTCAAAATTAGTAAAAGTTCAGAGTACCCAAAAAGCAATCTCACCCCATTTTTTTGGGTTTTTAACATTGAGAAAGAAAAAGAGAACAGTCAACTGCAACGATGACAAAGAAATTGTAAGATAGGAGATTAGATTCACGTATTGACTTGATAGGATACACTTATCACTACTCAGTTCCATGCAAGTGTACCATAGTTGTAGTGCTCTCTTTGTAATTTTTCATTTGAGCTAAATGGTTAACCTTACCACCTTCCTTTCTTTTTCATGAAGAGAGAGTGACTGCAGAAGAATTGGATCATCGTGATTACATCTATGCAGTGATTGGATTAAGGAAGAAATAGTCAAATTTATATGGTTGTGCTACAGTTAGATGAAGCCAGAAAGATGAAAACTTTCAACGTTTTCCCCAGAACCACCATGACTTATACTGATCTCCATCATCAAAAGAGATAAGATTATGACAATATAGATAACAAAAACTATATCGGCATTTCTTATGCTTCATGTAGACAAATCTTCTCATCTTAGTACAGCAGCAGCATATTTTGACAAAGCACACAGTAAGTCAGAAACATTATATTGTTCCCTGAGCATGGGTTTACAATAAAATGGCGAATGAACGCCAAGTCTGATTACATCATTGTTGAGGAAATACCAGAAGAAGGTTTTGAATTAAAACAAAGTAAATCCTTCAAACGCAACTTCTCATTCTTCTGCAGCACTGGCAGCACTCAGGTCCACGCTGAGGTCAAGCTCCTGAACAGAACAGGAACATTTCAAAATTTGTCAAAGTGCAGACTTAGATAGACATGCACCAGGAAGCACAAAGCGAAACAATTTGCCAGTCAATAACACAAAACTTCTATTGCAAAATGATACCTTCCGATATGGCTATCAGATTTTTGAATATTTTATGAAAGAGGGACTATGTGCAAGATAACAAAACAAAAAACAACAGGTGCACTGGTCCTCCTAGATATCATATTCGTTTTGTTTCACTGATAAAAATCTGCTCAAATTGTGAACTATAAGAAGTTAAGCACGGGTTGGGTCCAGGATGCAGTAAACTATACAATCAAGAGATAATGCAAAATCAAAGCTTAAATTAAGCATTCTACTCTGACATATTCATATGATTCTAGTTGTCATTCAAAGAACTAGAGAAACAACATAAGGAAGTTAGTGATGAATCACAAATGGAGAAAGAAACCATGTTCACAGTATGAAAACTGATAATTTCAAAAAATTTTGTTTTCTGTTGTCCGATTGTTTTCAGGCGTTCACATAGTTTCAAGCATTGTAATCCATGTAAAGACTAGCATACAAGTAATAAGGTTCTTCTTCATCCAGATGGTCAAACAATCAGGCTCTCACCTTTCCAGTTATCATGGAATACATGTTCAAAACATCTGTGACTGTCGACTCAAAGTGTGTTGTGGCATCATAACTCTGTTGAAGTTAGAAGGATATGATTAATAAGACTCCAAAGGAACCACCACAACCACTGAGATGTTAAAGAAAGGATTATGAAAACCGAAGATAGACTCACAGTTGATATGAAGCAATTATCCAAAGAGGGTTCATTAACTGGCTCGTATCTATCATATATATCAAAGAATATCTCATCAACAGGACCCAGAAGGTCAATTCCTGGCTGCAGTTCAACCTGTGGATTATCAGTCTCAGCCTCTGTTGATACAAATGCAATGAATTTGCCCTTTGGTGCAACATTATGAGAATAAGAACAACAGAAAAGATACCTGCACAACATCAAAATACAGAAAAGATCAGCTAATAGGGACATAAGAGATAACATACAAATAATTGCTCAACGTGAGGTTCCTTATCAGATAACCCATCTCAGATGGTGTCTCTTCATTCCTGGATTCAACTTTATCCTTAGAAGCTCTTTTTCCATTAGATTCAAACCAAACTCAAAGTCACAAAAGATAAAACAAAAATAAAATAAGACCAAAAAATTGAACTTTTAGATATTCCATTTGAAATCATCCAACTTCTCACAACAAGGAATCAGCAAGCATGCCCTCTTGCAGGGAGAGAATAACTTTTGCAAAGTATTATTTCCAAGGGAAAAATGATGGACTTTAAAGAGTACCCTCTGTTAACCAATGGCAATTGCAGTCTCTAACTCTCAACATCGCACAATCTTTTTAAAGTAAGAAAGGATGAATAGTAACTCTGACAAGAGTGTCTAGGTCTCACATGTCTGATTTTCGCCCCAACTGCTTCTGTGGTAGGATAACCTGCACTGAATGCGAATCATTGGTATTTGGAATCAGATGGCTCATAATGGCAATAGCCCTTGCAACCCGACCAACCTTCCTAACCTGTTTAAGTGCATACAAAAAAGTCCAGAAACAATGAGATTTTAAACAATATGGTAAAGACATAAATGTAACGATACCAGCAATTGGCTAGGTAATGATTCTAATGAATCCTCAACCAAGTTGCTATTTCAAATGCCAAGATATAAATATTGAAATCAGTACCTTGTTAGGCAAGTAGGAAGGATCACACACAACTTTCTTGCACTTAGCAGTTTCCCCTTCGGATGTGACACCACAAACTTGTCCTTCCTCATTAAACTCTACCTGGAATCAGGGCAACACATTACTATCAGAATCTAAACATTTAAATAGCCACATATTTCTTCAAACATTTCAGAATAAAGGTGATCTCATGATAAATAGATGTTAAAATTCAAATCATTCATACCTTGCACTCAGGTTTGTTCAACATGTATGTACCACCATAAACAGCACTAAGCCTTGCAAAAGCCTGAGCAGAAAACAAGTAACGAACTACAAAAGCATACCGGCCAATTTGACCTGATAGACCAGCTTAATAAATTGGATTTTGAAAGAATATGAAAATGGAAATTAGAAACAGACCTGTGGGAGCTCTCCCAACCCATACAAGGGATAAATATATGGTGAACCTCCTTGAAAGCGGAATACAGACTCCGCATACAGCTATAACACCAAATGAAATCTCATCAAGTCATCAAAGTTACCTAACGAGAATTCTGAACATAATAATATAAACAAGTTGAGCAGTTTTCACCTTCATTCTCTTCACAGTGTCAAATGCTGGTTCATTTAAGTATCGATCATCTCTATGGAGGGCCAAAGCATGACCAATGAAGTCCACAGTGTTATCATCAAGACCATATTTTCTGTCGAAGCCATCTTCATGATTAGAAAAATTGAACAAGGGTGTGCAACAAACTGGATAACGAATGTGAATAAGAGTAAAAGCAAGTCCATAAACTTTTAGGTCAGCACTAAAGATGAAGGAACAAAGTACAGTAAAATAGAGATAAGAGATCTAGAAGCTATGCACTAACACTAAAATATTACATCCTATTTACAACCTTTTTTGCATTCGCAAATTAAGTTATAATTGTGCATCTCACTAAGCCAAAAAGATTGACATACTTTACCAAGAGAATACTGCAACAATTGTCACATAACATGCTCCAACTTCATCTACAGATGTCAAAAGTTTATGCAAGTAATCCTATAAGCTGCTACTACTATAGGCTGGAAGCAATAATGGTGAAACTAGAAACAGAGGCAGCAGGAGGATCATACGCAATCAGTTCTCTAGTTGTGACTCTTGTCAAGTCCATTCCCTCATGTGTTTTAGGATCACTTTCGACATAGTCTTGGACATATGCGAAAAACTTGCGAGCACGGCGCTTTTCAAAAATACCCATCAGAGGAGATTTGAGGGCTTCCATATCAGTTGCTGGCACCTTGTGAACCTGTGGTAGTTTACCCAGCAGCTTTAATTTCAGATATAACTAAATGGAAACAAGTGATATAACTTTTCCATCAAACTAGAAATGTAATACCTTTCCTTTGTTGTAGACAAAGCTGCCATCCACTGCTTTGAAGGATAGATACTTAGTTACATCTGTATGAATGAGAACCCGAACTAGATTTCCATTTGCCATCATAAACTAGCCAAATGTTTTACAGTTGGTGGAAATCAATATTGGCATATTAACTCGAAAGCAACCAAGCAGACAAGGAAGAATAGAAATGGGAAAACACCTTAGGGATCATATCTACATTATAATCTCTACTCGAGCCCAAGTATGCCGGTGGCTTGTCATTTCCTTTGAATCTTTTCCAGAGCTGCAAACATATGATTTCCTCAAAATCAATTACAAAATATCAGGATATCATTACTAGAACAATAAGCTATTTCATGAATGGGACCTGAATGAGGTTAAGTGATGCAGACTCCCCTCCGTAGTAGTCATTTCTATCCATGTGCAGAACCTGTCTCAATGCACATCACATAAGTTTATCAAAAAAAAAATTGAAACAAATAGGGAAAAAAAGACCACTTTCTACCAGTTGAATATGAAGAATAAAGACAGAATGAATGTGATACAAACAAGCATAAATACTTTCATAAAGTAAGGTAGCAAAAGAACTGCAACAAAAGAATCCAACCCACGTGAAGGTAAGGCAGGACAAGACATTGGTAAACTTAGACTATCATGAAATGCTACATGAAAGTAATTACATTACTCAATTTGTATGAGTAACCTAATAGCTCAGAGGAAAGTGTGCTAGAGTACATTCTGAATCGCAATGAAAGCAAACGAACAATTGGACAGTGTCATCCCAACAAAACACTCCACAAAGGCAGGGAATTACAATAAATGATACATTTTCTTAAATCCAACACTTAAAACAGCAAGCGAACCATAGAGATCAACACGGGATGATGGAAATAACCTCAATGATAAATAAAGAAGCAGATGGTCAAACGCATCGTCTAGACACCGATCCACCGAAAATCCCATCTATACTCTTGGACATCCCCACACAAATTTAACTAAATTAATTAAAACTCGACAACCAAGAACCATTTTCAACCGTCTCTATGTAACCTTATATCTCATACAAGGCAGCCTAATTCATCGCACTCCACGAGACGATTAAAGTTTGCGTATTTTCAAAGCCTCCAAACGTCAACTCCGGATTGAATAGTCAAAATCAAGTCCAAGACATAAGCAGCTATAAAGAATCAGAAGCACAGATCTTTGCAACAAAGTCAAAGAAGGTAAACCCAAAACTCATATCCAATAAATAAATAAAATCAAGTCAAAAAATCAGAAGACTTGCAGATCCATCAGATTGCCAACAAAATCCAAAGATACCCAATTGACTTGGGAAGCAAACAAGTGCATAATTGAAGTTAAAAACCTCAAACGTGTAGTAAACATTGCTAAAATCCCACTAACCGACCTTGTGGCCATTGACGGAGAGAACACCACTGAGGATGCATTCCTTAAGACCAGTTCCCAGTACTATAACATCGTACTCCTCATCCATTTTCACTTAAAGTTTGGTTCGTGATTGATTTGATCACGGATTATAGATTCAAGTAGCAGCAGAGAACAGAGAAGTTGAAAGACACTGAAGAATATTTGATCGGGCTATCTAGGGTTCTTTTGTGTATTGATTGCAAGACAAAGATGAAGACATTACTTTTGCTATTACAAATTATTTTCCTTTTTCAGTTCTTTTTCTAATAATTAAATAATTAGACCATGAAACGAAGGAAGGGCAAAGATTTTTGGAAAATCTTTTTTTTTTTCTGTTATTCTTTGATTTACTTGGAAATCTATTTCTTTTCGCTTTGAAGTCAAAAGAGGAAAAGGATAACGTCAATAATCTAAAGAAATAATTTTTAATATTTAAAAAGTTTAAATTGTACTGTTAATTTTAAAAAATAATTATTAAATAAAAATTAATTGATTTATTTTAGTCTATAAAAACTTGTGAATTAATAAAATTAATCGCTTAATTAATAAATTTATCAATTTTTAATAATAAAAATTATTAAAATAAATTAATATGCAAAGTTAAAATTTTAATAAAAAATTAGATAGTTCAAAACTTTTATTGTTAAATCAGTTGATGGTTAAATTTTTTGACCAAAAGTTAATCTAATAAGTTGGTATGATCTAATTGTCCCACATCGATAATAAAAGAGACTGATGTGGGATTTATAGGCTTATGGGCTCTCTCACCCTTCAAGTTAGCTTTTATAGTTGATTCTCTTATAAGAAGACCTGTAATAATTGGTATCTGACTCAACACCATTTCTTCAAGTCCTTGTGCCACACCCATGGGTGGTGACACCAACATTGCAGTGTTCGCTTGGAGCTAGAAAAGGTCTAGCACACAATCAGCTCGTGGAGATGTGGATAGTGATGCCGGTATAGCAATGTTTGCTGGTGTCTGGGCTGCGAAGTGTGGTGGGATGTTATGGTCTAATTGTTACACATCGGTAATAAAAGAGACTGATGTGAGATTTATAGGCTTGTTGATTCTCCCATCCTTCAAGTTAGCTTTTATGGTTGGTTATTTATTAAGACCTGTAATATAAGCCCTTAATATTGATTTAATATTATATACAAAGTTATAATTAAAAGATTTTTAAAAGGATAACATAATAATGCGGTTCGCATGCCAAATCCACGATTTATTATGAAATAATTAGCCTGCAAGGCAAGAAAAATGACAATGATATTGTCCATTCTAACTACATTAGTGACATGTCATATTTTAATTTCTAAAATTACAATATTATTTTAGATTTTATTTTATCTTCTCCATAAATTAGAGGATGAAGTTCCCCGATAATTTTTTGTATATTTTTATGTTTTTATTGCCTTTTTCTTTAATCTTTATTTTAAAAAATAAATCTTTAAATTTTAAAAGTTATTGTAATTATTATAATTGTCTTTATAATTGATACTTAAATTGGTCTTTACATGATAGGATTGATTGATTATATTTCTATAATCCTCATATTTATTTAATGACTTGTGCAATTAACAATATGACAAAAAGATATATTTGTTATAAATACAAGTCATCTTAGCTAATAAGTTGATATTAAAGAAGATTTAATATGATGTATCATAAATTATTTATTGCATTAATCATCATTTCAAAGTCATTATATAAATGCTTTATATTTATAATGTCGCCCTTTTAATATATTTTGATGTAACCTCGAAATTATGACTATCTTTCTCATTTATTAGTCATTTGGATCATTTAAATCATTTTTCTATAATGTCCTATTATACTCAATAATTCATGATTTTCTAGCAACATTATTATATTGCAACCATTGGCTTAATTCTCCGGAGTTAAAACCCAATTAAAGAAGGTATTTTAGTTTGAGTTTCATATATCCTCATGGATTCTCATATAATATAAGTTGGTGATATGATTTATATCATCCTTATTGGTTATCTACGAACACATGGTATTATTCATGTGTTATAATATTAACTCTCTTTTATGATAGTATACATCTTATCTTATAATATTGTATAGATAATAGTTTACATAAACCTAATACTTAACTTAAATTCACTTGTTTTGTTATTTTATACATCTTTCAAAACTCATATTTGGCATTTGGCATATTAAGACAAATAGATGAGTGCATCATTTCTTTAGGATATCCATCACTAATAGCCCCATTGTAGTTCACATCAACGTTAAGAGAAACTTATCAATGACTAAATACTAAAGATGGGGACAAGGATAATTTTAAGTTGGCGAGAGCTAGGGAACGAAAAGGCAAGATTTTGATCAAGTTCGTTGTTAATAGCTGAAAATGACATCAAGAGAAAATGACAGAGATACTTTTATAAATATTGGGCTATACCACGGTTTCTCTTTGAGCCCCTTTTTATTTGCAGTAGTAATTAACAAGCTTACCAAGAACATCCAAGGGGACATGCTTTGGTACATGTTATTTGCTGATGGCATTATTTTAGTGGATGAGACAAAAGAGATGGTTAATGCTAAGCAAGGGACACATTAGAATTCAAGGGTTTTAGATTGAGTAGGACTAAAACTGAGTACGTGGAATGTAACTTTTCGCGACATAGGGTGGTTACAAATATAAAGATAAAGATTGGATCATAAGGTATACTGCAAAAGGAGTGTCTCAAATATTTAGAATTTATTATCTAAAGTAATGGAGAAATTGAAGACATAGTCCACCAAATCAAATCAGGATGACTTAAATGGAAAAGTGCTATAAGAGTTCTGTGTGACAAGAAGATACCACTCAAGCTTAAAGGTAAATTCTATTGTTTAGTGATTAGGTTGGCAATGCTCTATGGAGTGGAGTGTTGATCTATTGAACAAGTTCATAGTCATTAGCTAATGGTGACGAAGATGAGGATGCTCCGTTGGATGTGCAACCTTACCAAAATGGATAAGCTCAGGAATGTAATGGTGAGAAACAAATTAAAGGATGCTAATAAGATGGACAAATTAAAAGAGACAAGGCTTAGGTGGTTTGAACATGCTAAGAGGATACACCCAAACACTTCAGTAAGAAGATGCAAAAGGATTGTACTTAGTGATTTTAAGAGAAAAATAGGGAGGTCTAAGAAGAATTGGAAAGAGGTGATAAAAAATAATATGTCAATGTTAGAACTTACAGAGGACATGACCCATAATTGAAAACTTTGGTTTATTAAGATTCAAGTAAGGATCCCTCGTAAAGAAATTCTGGCAGTCTTCTTTATTCCCTTAACTCTTGTCTCTTGTAGTTGTTATTACTAGTATTACCATTCTTATCATCATTATCTTCATCACCATCTTTACTATTATCATTAATGATAATTATTAATTTTCTTATTATTATTATTATGTTTATGACTATTCGTGTTATTATGATTATTAGTAAATAAATAAATAAATATTTATTTATTTATCTTTTAACTATTGTTTTTATTTTATTTAATTTTATTCTATTCTATTATATATCATTATTATTATTTGTATTTATTTATTTATGTACTTTTTTAAAATTTTCATTTTTTAACCATTTTACTATATATATATATTTGTATTTATTTATTTTTATTATCATTTTACTTAGTATTTTTCACTTATACTATTTATTTATTATTTATTTATTTATTTTGTCCTTCGTGCTTTATGTGGGTCATTCGGAAACAACACCTCTATTAGTTAGAGATAAGGCTGTGTACTATTAAACCTCCTCAAACTCCGCGTCTCAGCGAGATTTATACTGAATATTGTTGTTGTAGTTTATAGTTTACATCAACATTAGTATTTTAAGCCTTAAGCTCTCATTTATCATCTAAATAATATGCTTAAAACTTATTTTATATCCATTCCCACAAAGTAATGGATATGATTACCTATTTGAGAAGACATCTCGCATTTGATTGATATACTTTTTGGTTTTAAAATTGGATGTTCAATGCTTATTTAAACATTCATTCTAAACCTTAACACTTAACTCAAAATCAATTATTCTAGTATTTTTAGAATTGATTTTTTTACGCAAAACTCATTATAAAAATTGACATTTAATACCGTAATTAAACATATTTTGTATTGATAACAAATAAAATATCATCACTAATAACAAGTATTGTGAATATTTGGGTCCCTAGTATATCTGAATATTTTTTTAACTTTCTAATGTATTTATTCAATATTTGACTAATATCTACTAGTTATCTCAACAAAGAAACATATATTTGGTTTCATTCACAATATAGCGAACATGAGGCCATCGATTGCATTGGAATAGAGAACCTTCTTTTTATCTCTTCTCTTCTTGTGACATACGAGAATATTGCATATTACTCAAATACACACAATTTAGCAATGGGAGGAAATATATATATAATGATTTTTGGTGATCTTAAACCTAAAAATGTATGCATCCTCATCTATTATCTTCATCTTAAATATGGTTGACAGTTAATTTATTTATTTACTTGACCAACTAGTTATGGTTATTGGTTATCAAAATATCATCCATATATAATGATAAAATTACAAATTTACTATTTGATCTTTTAGCATATGCCAAGTGATCTTTGTAAATCATCCTAAAATCATATGATATGATTGCAGTATGAAATTTAATATACCACTACCTTTATGACTAGTTTTGACCATATATTGAATTTAATAATTTGAACGCCTTTTGCTTCTAACCCTTATGAATGAATAGATTTCTTCATCTAGTTCTTTAGTTTAAGAACCCTGTCTTTACCTACAGTTAATGTAATTCAAGATCCATTATATTTATCAAAGATAAAATTAGTCGAACTAATATAAAGCTTATAATAGGTGAGAATGTCTTCTCATAGTCAATCCCTTTCTTACTATATGTATCCTTTTTGTCACTAGATATACTTCTTATCTTTCAATATTGCCATTAGCCTTTCCTTTAATTTTGGGAACTCATCTATCACCGATGGCTTTAATTCCTTTAGGAAAATTAACCAAGTCTCAAGCTCAATTCATATTCATTAGAGTTAATCATCCTTCTGTTACGTTAACTCATTTGTCCTTAAAAAGACTAGATTCTCAGCTTATTATTTTCTTATAAAACTGCTACAGAGGTTTTCCCTTCAACATTAATAAGTCGTATAGGAATTAATCCACTCTACTATATGAGTAATTGAACATTTTGAGGAACATATCTCTTTATTTTCATATTATTCCTGCTCAAAACAAATATTGGTACGTAACTCCCACCAGGTTATAATTGTCATTGATTAGAAACGAATTCATCATGTCTTAAATTGCTCCTAATTAGATACCTTTCATCCAATTGATCTTGACTTATTGGATCCGCTATCTCATATAAAGATAAGTTTTATCATATATTTAACTTGCTTCAAAAAATAGTTCTCTAAAATTGTGATACCTTATGACTCAAATTCTACCACTCATTTATTACCCCATTTCCTTCCAAACATATATCCTTTAAAATGTTCATAATATCTCTCAATAATACTCTTATTCCCTTTGGGACTTAAATTACTTATGTAAGGGATGGTGAATGTAGGTATCGCATCCCCAAGGTTTCAAATGTGATAAATCAAGTCACTCATTTATCCATAACTCATATGTTGTTTTTGTAACTAATTTTGATATACAATGGGTCAAGCACGTGTATAACTCATCAACCCAACATATGATAGGAAATTTTCTTTGTTCCATCATATGCTTAAATTTTTTAAGAAGAATTCTATTTATCCTTTAATCAACCTTATTTTGATAAGGGCTTTTCTTTCCTTCGCTGTATGGTTTTTGGCTCTCAATTATTGTTAGGCTTATGTCAATTATAATCGAATTGACCTTTCATTCAACAATTATATTATTTCACTCTC
The DNA here is from genome assembly GCA_025531925.1 of Erythroxylum plowmanianum. Classification (NCBI taxonomy): domain Eukaryota; kingdom Viridiplantae; phylum Streptophyta; class Magnoliopsida; order Malpighiales; family Erythroxylaceae; genus Erythroxylum; species Erythroxylum plowmanianum. The sequence continues at coordinate 7,516,917 of JANVCQ010000005.1, forward strand.
TTCATGCCATTTTATAAGCCTTAGCCTTATTGAGATCTTAAGAATTGTCTTTGTTTCTCATTTTTCTTCACTTAGACCCATTGTAGTGCTTCATTTCCTTACTTTCAACTCTTCCTAAACATGACTTAGTCATAAATGATGTTAGGAATTCTCAAGACATCTAATTTCTAAGAATACGCATCTCATAGCATCCTTCATTATCTTGACATTCTCATTATGGATTAGATGAATTTTCATGTGCTTTCAACTTTAAGAAAAAATTTCCTTACTTTCAGATCTTCCTAAACATGACTTAGTCATAAATGATGATGGGAATTCTCAAGACATCTAATTTCTAAGAATACGCATCTCATAGCATCCTTCGTTATCTTGACATTCTCATTATGGATTAGATGAATTTTCATGTGCTTTCAACTTTAAGAACAAATTTGTATGATTATTTACACTTACTACTTATTTGATAAGGTATGACCAACATCCCTCAGATTATTGATTATGTTTGAAATTAGCCTAAAATGCCTTTGAAGTGAATAATTTGACCTCTAATATATATTATTTTTTAATATCTAACTTAGTAGGCCAAACTAATACAACAAATGAAGATTAATGAAACGATATCATTTAATCACATAATTAAAATGACATTATTATTTAAAAATGATCTAAATCAGATTATGCAACCCCAACAACCTTACGTTTTGATTTTAGTTTTTCCTTTCGTTTTCAGATTGTTCTCTGCTTTCACCCTTCGATTTTCAGATTACGCAGCCACGATGTCCTCACACTAAGTGCATAGGAGAACGAACTAAAAACGAAGAGCTTACTGATGCAGTACATTGTAATGCAAGAGTAGTTTGGGGCTTCAGAAGAATAAACAGAAACTAAAGAGTTGAGAGCATCAGAAGAACAACAAATAATGTTAGACTAGAATTAAAGAAATTTGAAGGTTTGAGTATTTTATTGCTACTTTTTAAAGTTTGAGTTAGAATTAAAAAAATTGAAAGTTTGGACATTTTATTGTTACTTTTTAAAGTTCGGGCTATAATTGAAAATTTAATGAAAGTTCGAGTTTTTTTTAGTAATTAACCTTATTTTTTATAAGATAACTAATGTTAATTGGTTATTACTGAAGAAAAATAATATATTGAACATAAAAATATCTTCCCATACATTATAGGACCCAATATCCTAATGTTCCATGGTAAAATCGTTATGAAATATATTCGTAGACAATCTCATTCACTTATACTAAAAAAAGTCCCATAACCTTGAAAGATAGTTTTTGATGATGATTATTCCATATCATCATTATTAATTTCCCTTTTGGACATAACAATGTCATGTGAGGTTTGTTAGCTTAAGGTTTATTATTAATAATTTTGATGATAACCTCATAATATTTCAAAATTCAAATTGGATTTATTTCCTTGTAAAATTAACGGTCTAATTCTCAAAAAGAAATAAAATCATAGGATAAATGATTCCTTTTTTGTAGGAACCTTCAAAATGAACTTAAGTTATTTATTTCATAATATCCGGAAGAATCTTATTATCATTGGAGTTATTTCTTTTTATTGTTAATAAGTTAATTATCAAAAGAAAATAAACTCAAAAGAAATATATTTCCTTTCTTACATGAACTTTCTTTATGAACTTAGCTTATTAGAAATGATTTATCCAAAAGAATCCTACTAATTATGAAGGTCAGCTCCTTGATTACTGGAAGATTTTTGACAAAGATAACATCAAAGTTATTCAGATTTAAATCCATCAAGTTGACTAAAGATGCAAGTGAAGCAATGAGTAGTTGAAAGAAATGTCTCCTTAAGGAACAACCATTGCTTTGTGAAAATAAATCAAACTCTTGAAATACATTTATAGCATCAATTCTCTTGAAAGTGATATCATTATCAAATCTTTTGTGATTTAAATAGCGAAATTTTTTTTTGAGAGAGATCATTGAAGCTCATATCAAGCAAATTATATTTTCATCTGTTAAGAGCTTGTAGAGACTAGTTAAACACTACTAGTTTGAAAGGTTGGAGAACCTTGAAAAATATGTACTCGTAAGCTTGAAGAGGCTCTTCAAATTACTACTTGAAATTTTAGTGAAACACTCAAATTGGATACTTGAGGATTGGAAGTAGGCTTGGGTTATAATCCGAACTAGTATAAATTGACTACATCATTCTTTCTCTTCTCTTAACTTTTAAATTTTTGCATTATATTATGTGTGTCATTTTAGCAAAAGGCTCCTTTACTTTTATAATAGACTCCTTTTATTTTCAAATTACAAGAAGTTCATTTTATTTTAATAGATGCCTTCTGTTTTAAATTGTTTTAATAGGATTTATCGTCTAACAGGTTTCTATCATCTGATACGCTCCTATTATTTCAAATTTTAATAAGCCCCTATCTTTATACGAATAGAAAGTAACTTGCAAAAATTTTCAAGTTACACACAATTCACTCCCTTTTTGCGTGTTTTTGCTTTATCAAAGTGCCTCGATGAATTGTTCTTGATGAGTTAAACCTCCATTATAAGTTTATGAATCATGGCATACAAAGTCAATACACAATTTCTCAAGTCTTATCCAGGTAATATATGATAATCACACAATTGCCTCATTTAGATGGTGATGCTTTGTCTTAATTCTAATATGTGTGCTATCTTCCAATACTTAAAAAAAAGAGAGATAAATCATCGTCACAAAAATCCAAATAAACACATACCTTGTACTAGACAATCACCAAATAACACATCAGTAGACAAACTGGTTGTTTCATACTTCTAATAAACAGGTTATTATATAAAAGGGTCATCAAATAAACAAATTATTTGATCTATGATTCAATTAAATAAAATAATTAGTTGAAAATAGAGTATATAATGAATATAGTAAACGTTTGAAGTACATGAGGAGTACAGATTAAAGTATTAGTCCTCAAAATTTTGAGAAGAATTCAATTAAATATATTAAATAAAGCCCAACTCATTAATATGATCAACTTAATTAGAAAAATAAGTCCAACTCTAAGATATAATATTTCAAATAATTCTTATTATATTATTAGAATAACCTAACTCATGAACCAAAGAATCTTTATTATATCTTTAGATAACTTTACCTCAGTTTCCAAACACATCTTCTTCTAGGTTTGATTATGTTAACCATATAACTAAACAATACTCATTATATATAGGTTTAATTTAACAACACCTTTTTTTTTTTGGCATAAAAGGGAAGGTAACAATTACATAACAAAGCGGAGGAAGCTAATCCCAACGATATCCTCGAGGAGGATCGAAAGACACCCGGGGGGCACAGTTACAAAAGTGGTAATGTCAAGATTAAAAGAAACAGTAAAGTTCGCGAACCAATCGACACTCCGGTTGGTTTCCTATAAATGTGTCGAGGAAGGATCATCCAGTTGCGAGTAAGGAGTGCGTGAATGCCAAGGATGAGGGGATTGGGCGAGGAAGCACGGGAGGCTAGGTCAGAAAAAGAGCTCAAGGCTGCCTGAGAGTCGATTTCCAGGATCACGCGGCGGTAGCCGAGGTCCCAAGCGAGGTGTATTTAACATCACCTTTTAACCAAACAATGTGACAAGTTTGAGGCCTATTTGTTTCTACTAAATACCAAACAAGAGTCTTTTTCAACTTTTAGAATGATTTCTATTCTTTTCCAACCACTTCAACCACTACCAGTGATCACTGATGCTAAAGACCCAAAGACAGCTTATCCCTAGTGAGTCCACCGATGATAAAGCCATGACGACATGGTGAAGCTTTCACTGTCGCCATTGTTGATGCCAACTGCTTTATCGGCACTAGTGATTTAACACATGCCAATCGTAGAAAATCTGAACTTGGAAAAATCACGAATGTGAACATCTTTGGTTTCTCCACATCGTTGATTCACCATAATCTTATTTTTCACGGTAAAAACCACACCATGTTCATGTTTCCAAAAACAAAGTCTATTATAATTATCCATATTCATACTTTCAGAAAACAAAACCTATGATTTCTTCATATTCAAATTTTCAAAAGCAAAAGAGGAAAAAAAAAAACTCATCTCCAATGTTCTAATTTGCCAAATCAAACCCATAGTATTCACTTATAAATGGACTTTTTTTTGCCAATGATAACACGTTCTTTCGTTAACTATCAATCATATATTATTTTTCATAAAATCAAACTCCTTAATAAATTAATCGTTTCTTTCCACTTTTAAAAAACTCTTTTTGATATAAAAATTTTGTAAATTATATTCTATTAATTTATGTAATTATTTATAATTATTGACATAAACTTCTTTTCATGTTATTCTAAATAGAAAATCTTTAAATCATTTCACTTTAAATAATATAAAACTTAAATTATTATATTTATTTAGGGTAAATTACAAAAAAATATCAAACTTATTTCAATTTTGTAATACTAGCTTAAAGTTTAAAAAGTAGTGCTAAAATATTTGAACTTTTAATTTGTTACGAAAATAGCCTGAAGTTTAAAAAGTATCGCTAAAATACCCGAACTTTTAATTTGTTACGAAAACAACTTAGAGTTGACCTTTTCGTTAATGACATTGATACGTCACGTCACGTAAGATTTTTGTATGCGCCATATGGCTATCATGTGTACAATATTTTCCAACTAATTAAAATTTATTTTATTAAATATTAAAAAGAAAACATAATTTTGGTAAAAACTCGAAACTAATTTGGATGTTAATTTATCTAGAATTTTTCTGTTGGGTTTGCTATCGATTGTGATGCTTTAATTATGATTGCTTCAACCCTGGTTCTTTTGTTGCTTCCTTTCCCGTTTGCTTCAACCCTGGTTCTTTTGTTGCTTCCCTTCCTGTCATTGCTCCGATACGTTTAATGTGGTTACAATTGCTTATTCTTCACTGATACATTTTATGTTTCTGCCTCCTTCCCCATTCTGTCGTGCTCTACTTCTGTCGTGACGTGCTCCAGTATAGTTACCCTATGTTGTTACATTTTTAATTGTGATTGCTTGTTCTTCCTTGACACATTTTATGTTTCTACTTCCATTCCCATTGACTGTGGAGCTCTTATTGCTGTTGCCTAGTTTCTGTATCTAATTATATGCATTTCTTCATTTTTTTAATGGTTTTAATAGGCTTATTATTTCCTTCATTTGTTCAATAGTTCTAAGCTTACCATGGATTATTATTTTCGTAAGATAACTTGGGTGTAGGAGTTGGTATTACTGCACCTAAAAGTGTAGAATTTGATATTCCTCTCATAACATAATATGGTAAACTATTGAAGTAGATGAAATTGCATGCCTTAATTTGTTTCAAACCATTGATTCTTCTTTTTCTTTTATCTAATAAACTCAATTTGTTGCTAAAAAAAAGAAGAGAAACAAGTATGCATAGGGTCATTTTCTATGTTCATCAATCATTTTGTCATTACTTCATCTTTAGCTTTCTTGTAATTTAATTATTACTTTCTTTATTCTAATGCATATTGTCATTTGATGCATTACATCCATACGTTTTAACTTGCTTTCTCCTTTGAATTACATTATTTTGGCCCTTATTTTATCATGTTTCTTCATGCACTTATGCTTTACTCATAATTTTAATTAGGTATGGGATCAAGCTTAGACCATATAGGAATATAAAATAGCTTCATAAATAAATGGCAAGAAATGTATTGATATAAAGGATAGAATTCAATGTTGATTGAACTTTGCAATTTGATGTATTGTGTGCATGAACATGTATATTTAATGACTAATAATGGTTTGCTAATTTTATTTGTTTATTTTCATATTCATATTGTATTTGATCTAGAAGGGTGAGCAAGATTTTAGGAACAAGATATATGTGAACTGGGAATTCTCTTCAAGTGTATTTAGTACTCGACTAATATCTTATATGTATATATTGATTGCTCATTCATTTATCTCATCCTTAAATGTATTCATATAAATGTAAAAGATTAAAAACAGAGTAAGTAACAAAAGTTGAATTAGAATGTGGAAAGCCTACCAAGACGTAGGAAATTAAGAAATTAGGTTTCCAAAGCAATCATTAATTCTCTAAGTATTCTTAATACTTTATTAAAACAAAGTTTAACCACTTTTTATTAATCATATTTAACTACATCGGGTGTATTATAGGAAAAAAATGGTTGTAAATGAAATATAAGCAGCTTTTGTTGCATCTGCACCTAGTATATAGTTGACATGGGAAGAGTATGAAGGCGTTATTAGTGGATTGAAGAATGTTATTTATTGTTTTTTGATATTTTAATAATTTAGAAAAAGTTGAAAGGAAATATTCTCCATTTTGCTAAGAGAAGGCATCGCGTTAAACGATAAACAAGATTGGTAATTTTGTTTATTACATTTAGTATATAATATGATATCGTTATTCTGAGCAATTTTTCATATTCCCTATATTTAATGTCCCAATTGTAATGACAAGATCGAGTTACAAATATCAAATGCTAAGTCTAATATTAGTCAATATTTTTATCGACGTAATAATACAAATGTGAGTATTGCCGCTAAATTTTTATCAATGCATTATGATTATTTCAATTATAGCTTATATGATGTTAACAATATACAATTGAATAATGATCATTCAAATTGTAGGTGTTTGGTAAGTATACAGTCTTAGTAAAAAAGTTAAGGTTTGATTATTGTAAAAAGTTTTGCCAAACATCTTCCATACAATGGGATAAGACTTTTACTTGCAAGATTCATTATTACATGCAAGAGATGAGTTTATATGGTAATTCATAAAATTTTCAATTTTTCATATAAGTTTGGTATGTATTTTTATTTTTTCTTTGTAGGTTCCATATGATTATTTATTGTGGGCATCTAATGCATCTTAGCAAACATCATTCTTCGGACAAAGCTTTTGTTTCCTTAGATTTTTAGTTTATATTAATGTCACTAAAACTCCTAGTTATTTGCCTTGGGAGCATTTAACAGAATTATAAATATTTATATTTCCAAGTTATTATGATTTGTTAAAATATAATTATGTGATTAGCTCTCATGGGTTATGAAGATGTATTGTGGCATATGTCTCAATTGTTAAAATTCCAATACAAGATATCAATTTGCAAAAGACAACATAATATACCAATTTGTAAAACACAACACAATATATCAATTTGTAAACATAAATAAATCAATCCAACATAATATAACAAACACAACACAATATACAAATTTGTTAAAATTCCAACACAATATACCAATTTGTAAAAAGATAACACAATGTACTAATTTACAAAATCAGAAATAAACTAACCAACATAATCTATCTATTTCCAAAACACAACACAATATACTAATTTGCAAAACACAAATGTATGAATTCAACATAATATACCAATTTGCAAAGTTCAAATCCATATCCAAATTTATAATACAAAGTTCAAATCTATGTCCAAATCATAGCACGATATTTGAAACAATTCAGTTTGTTGTAGATTCACTGTCATCAACTTGAGATTTTTTTACCATTACTTTGAATCTCCTTTGTTTGAGGTTTTTGTTTGAACACTTGTATTTTGAAAAGCTTAAGTTGGTTTAAACACTTAAAATTGATTTCTACCTATCTGTAAAACATCATAAACTGATAGTATACTAAACTGATAGTATACTATTAATAATTATGAATGAATAATAAATAATTAACTAAAAATTATAATTTGGTCACAAATTATAAAATAAATGTTCCTACTAACTTCGCTAAATGTTACTTCATATCTTTGGCCAACTTGTATACGCATAAATATTTACAATTTGTAACAAAGTTAAGGGACATTAAAAACTAAAAGTGAATATTCACTCACCACCCCCATCTCCCTTCTTAAGATAGACGTTACAATGTTAGATCCTGTAGATATTGATTGTTTGTCCCTTCTTCTTACACCAATATCAATGTTGGATGAAGGTACCAAATTTTTCAGTAGTCTTCCTTGTTTTTGTTGAATTATACATGTACAATCTGTAAGAATATTTAGCTTGTATACAATTATAAATAATTATACAATTTCAAGTTATCTCGGAGATTGGTCCTCTTTTTTTGCATCATCTTTTATAATTACTAACTTTAAAACAACGTTAACATTTCGTGTGTACTTCAACTTTGCTAAACTTGTTTGCATTCTATGGTTCTTCAACTTTATCCCTTCTTTTAGCCTATTTCGACCTTGCAGGCATCTTTTTAATCAGTGAAGGTAATATGGGCTACAAGTTTTTAGTCTTGGGTCAAAATTTTAGACCACTAATGGGTTCTATGACATACTGATAACTCCTTAAATTACATTTACATGTTTAATATGGACTCATATACCTATCGAAATCCCCCCTCTGGTATGATCTACAAGCATGCTTACATGGGATTCCTGTTAAATCCCAAACCCTACATTGGCATATTCTTGCTTATAAATCAACAATAAACTTATTTGCAAAATTTGTTACTTTAGACTTCAAACTTTCGTTTGTCTTGGTCATACATTGCCTTGCTTCACGTTGTGCAATCTTTATCTTCTTTCTGACACTTAGACATATATCATCGATGGATTTGATCATCGTATCTGTTTTTTTACGAATTCAAGTCATTAAAGCAACTCAAATATCCTCTATCTTATTGATCACACTTTTTGATAGGGCTTCACAAATTAATCCATTAAATGTCTTTGATATATAAAAGGAATAATGTTCTTCTTAAATGGTTTTTGGTGATCTTAAACCTAAAAATGTATGCATCCACATCTTAAATATGGTTGATAGTTATTTTATTTATTTACTTGACCAACTAGTTATGGTTATTGATTATCAAAATATCATCCACATATAACAAGAAAATTACAAATTTACTATTTCATCTTTTAACATATACCCAGCGATCTTTGTAAATCATCATAAAATCATATGATATGATTGTAGTATGAAATTTAATATACCACTACCTTTATGATTACTTTTGACCATATATTGAGTTTAATAATTTGAACACCTTTTGCTTCTAACCCTTATGAATGAATAGATTTCTTCATCTTAGTTCTTTATTTTAAGAACCCTTCTTTATCTACAATTAATGTAATTCAAGATCCATTATGTTTATCAAAGATAAAATTAGTCGAACTAATATAAGTCTTATAATAGGCAAAAATGTCTTCTCATATTCATTATATGTATCCTTTTTGTCACTGTCTATATTCATTATATGTATCCTTTTTGTCACTAGACATACTTCTTATCTTTCAATATTCCATTAGCCTTTCCTTTAATTTTGGGAACTCATCTATCCCCGATGGCTTTAATTCCTTTAGGGAAATTAACCAAGTCTCAAGCTCAATTCATATTCATTAGAGTTAATTCTCCTTCTGATGCTTTAACTCATTTGTCCTTAAAAGACTAGATTCTCAACTTATTATTTTCTTATGAAACTGCCGTAGAGGTTTTCCCTTCAACATTAATAAGTCGTCTAGGAATTAATCAACTCATATTGTATGAGTAATTGAAAATTTTGAGGAACATATCTCTCTATATTCATATTATTCCTGCTCAAAACAAATATTGGTAGGTGACTCCCACCAGGTTATAATTGTCATTGATTTGAAACGAATTCATCATATCTTAAATTGCTCCAATTGGATACCTTTCATCCAGTTGATTTTGACTTGTTAGATCTGCTATCTCATATAGAGATAAGTTTTATCATATATTTAACTTGCTTTAGAAAATAGTTCTCTAAAATTGTGATACCTTATGACTCAAATTTTACCACTCATCCATTACCTCATTTTCTTCCAAACATATATCCTTTAAAATGTTCATAATGTCTCTCAATAATACTCTTATTCCCTTTGGGACTTAATTTACTTATGTAAGGGATGGTGAATGTAGGTATCGCATCCCCAAGGTTTTCAATGTGATAAATCAAGTCACTTATTTATCCATAACTCATATATTGTTTTTGTAACTAATTTTGATATACTCTTGGTCAAGCACGTGTATAACTCATAAACCCAACATACAATAGGAAATTTTCTTTGTTCCATTATATGCTTAAATTTTTTTAGAAGAATTCTATTTTTCCTTTAATCAACCTTATTTTGATAAGGGCTTTTCTGTCCTTTGCTACATGGTTTCTGGCTCTCAAGTATTGTTAGGCTTATGTTAATTATAACTGAATTGACCTTTCATGCCACAATTATATTATTTCACTCTCTTCATGCCATTTTATAAGCCTTAGCCTTATTGAGATCTTAAGAATTATCTTTGTTTCTCATTTTCTTCACTTAGACCCATTGTAGTGCTTCATTTCCTTACTTTCAACTCTTCCTAAACATGACTTAGTCATAAACACTTTAGTATGATGTTGGGAATTCTCAAGACATCTAATTTCTAAGAATACGTATCTCATAGCATCCTTCATTATCTTGACATTCTCATTATGGATTAGATGAATTTTCATGTGCTTCCAACTTTAAGGGAAAAAAATTGTATGATTATTTACACTTACTACTTATTTGATAAGATATGACCAACATCCCTCAATTTATTAATTATGCTTGAAATTAGCCTCAAATGCCTTTGATGTGAATAATTTGACCTCTAATATATATTATTTTATTTATATCAAACTTAGTAGCCAAAATTGACACAACAAATGAAGATTGATGAAACGATATCGTTTAATCACATAATTAAAATAATATTATTATTTAAAAATGACCTAAATCAGATTACGCAGCCCCGACGACTTTACTATTTGATTTCAATTTTTCCTTTCGTTTTCAGATTATTCTTTGAATGCCCTCATCCTTCAATTTTTAGATTACGCAGCCTCGATGCCCTCACGCTATCAACATCAGGAGAACGAACTAAAAATGAAGAGCTTACTAGTGTAATACGTTGTAATGCAAGGCTAGTTTGGGGCTTTAGAAGAATAAGCAGAAAATAAAGGGCCGAAGGCATTGGGAGAACAACAGATAACGTCAAACTAGAATTGAAAAAATTTGAAAATTTGAGTATTTTATTGTTACTTTTTAAAGTTTGGGCTAGAATTGAAAAATAAAATTTTGGATATTTTATTGCTACTTTTTAAAGTTCATGCTATAATTGAAAATTTAACGAAAGTTTGAGTTTTTTTAATAATTAACCCTATTTTTATAAAGATAACTAATATTAATTAGTTATTACCGAAGAAAAATAATATATTGAACATAAAAATATCATCCCATACATTATAGTACACAATATCCTAATGTTTAATGGCAAAATCATTATGAAATATATTCCTAAACAATCTCATTCACTTATACTAAAAAAAAGTCCCATAACCTTGAAAGATAGTTTTTGATGATGATTATTCCATGTCATCATTATTAATTTCCCTTTTGGACATAACAATGTCATGTAAAGTTTATTAGCTCGAGATTTATTACTAATGATTTTGATGATAACCTCATAATATTTCAAAATTCAAATTAGATTTATTTCCCTGTATAATTAAAGATCTAATTCTAAAAAAGAAATCAAATCATAGGATAAATGATTCTTTTTTTTTAGGAACCTTCATAATGAACTTAACTTAAGAATCTTGTTATCATTGGAGTTATTTCCTTTTATTGATAACGGGTTAATTATCAAAAGAAATATACTTCCTTTCTTACATGAACTTTCTTTATAAACTTACCTTATTAGAAATGATTTATCTAAAAGAATCCTACTAATTATGAAGGTTATATATTAGCTCCTTGATTACTGAAAGATTTTTGGCAAAGATGACATCAAAGTTATTCATATTTAAATCCATCAGTTGACTAAAGATACAATGCATCGGACTCTTAAAATACATCTATAGCATCAATTATCTTGAAAGTGATATCATTATCAAATCTCTTGTGCTTTAGAAAGTAAAAGTTCTTTCTGAGAGAGATCATTAAAGCTCATATCAAGCAAATTATATTTTCATCTGTTAAGAGCTTGTAGAGACTAGCTAAACACTACTAGTTTGAAAGGTTAGAGTGTTAGTAGTGTGCCATAGGCCAACGGACATATATGTGATTCATGTATTAACATTATGACTTGTTAATAATATATTATGAAGTATTCCTTTTATATATGCATGTATGTTGTTTATGTAATGTGATTTACGTTCCATGAATAGTACTAGACTTATGTCATCAATTATGTGACTTGATAGTAAAACCATAAGCATTATAATACTATTCTAAACTGTCCCTGAGCGATCGTTATTAGTGGAACAATAATGAATTAAGACTAGTATGTGTTCTGATTGATGATCACGTTTTACTGATTATGGATATGAGTTATCAAATCAGAAACATAGATATATGTTAGA
>JANVCQ010000005.1:7542644-7563155 GCA_025531925.1 Erythroxylum plowmanianum
TTTTTTGCCCACCAAGTGTATCCAAAAGGAGACTATGACATGACATATAATTAAGAAACAAATATGAACTTTCTAACCTTATAGTTTAATAAAGGAAACATCTTCATTTATTTATTTATCATAGTATTTTACATTATATTCATGTATCAAACAAAAAACTTAAGAAACTATATGACATATAGAGATTTTTTAGTATTGATAAAATAGGAACTTAGTTTTGTAATAACAAGAACAAACTAAAAGTATCAAGGTATTATCCATTTTTGAAACCCCAGGAAGCAATGATTTGAGTGTTATTACCACTAATTACCACTATATAATTATCAGTAATTGTTAGTAAGATTGTGAAGTTAAAGGTTGAGTATATGTAATACTCCTTTTAGTTTTGATTTTGCACAACCAATACTTCGACAAAAATAAAAAAGATGGTATAAAAATTTTGGCCCACTGCCAAGGCAAAATGTTTTTCAAAGTTTTTCAAAATTGATAGCACAAAGTAATGTTTTAGTTTGAGTTCTCATAATAAGTGAAGCGAAAAAATAAATGGATTAATATTCCCAAGAAAGCTAATGTGCAGTAGATAGATCAAAAATCTGTAACATTCAGCAAACACCATTTGAGAACTTAAGCTATATGAAACCTTAGACTCGGAGAGATGCAGTATGAAGAACCCTCGAGAGTTGAATGCCACGAAGGAGGATCATGCCTTCAATAAGTTCGGAGGTGTTCGAAAATCGAACGTAAGACTTGAGAGCGATAAACTCACAAACTCACAAGAGAATTGTTTCAATTTCTAATCAAAAGATAAGTGTCTTCCTTTACAATGGAAAAGGGTATTTATAGTATAGGAGTATGCCTACCCACATAGGGTAAATTAATGAAAATAATTAATTAAGAAAATATTCTAAAGACTAAATAGGAAAATCATTTCAAACAGCGGTATTGGGATAATTTCCTTTGAAGCTCGATTCTTTTGCCAAAATTCTCGAAGGCATAATTTTTTGGATAATTTTCCTTTGGAATTGGATTCTCTGCTAAATTTATTCCTGCTCTTGGTCCACACTTGCTATAATGGTTTAACTAAGGTAATGGGACACCTCCTCCTCTGATTCGACACTTGAACTGTTCATTTGAATCTCCCAACCCCACCATCGACTCCTTAATTCTCTTAGCATAAGCTCGGATTATTGGTCCAATTGGCACATGCAAAGGGTCTCATTGCCTTATCTTGGCCTTGTTCGTATCAATAAGAAGCCAAAACCATAAGTCAATTACACATCAAAATTCATTACAATTTATAATGGGAAAGAGGGTGGGAAAATAGAGCAAGGAAATGCTTTTTTTGTTTGGAAAGTTGTTAAAACACAAATGAAACTAGACGCAATGACTTCACAACTAGGCTATCGAAATTGGAAGTGGAGCATGACAGAATAGGGAAGGAAGCAAAAACAAAAAATGCATTGGGGAAGAACGAGCAATCACAATTGCATTAAACATACTGGTGCAATGATGAGAAGGGAAGCAACAAAAGAACTAGGGTTAAAGCAATTGCAATTGGAGCTCCACAATCGAAGACGAACCTAGCATAAAAAATACCAGATAAATTGACACCCAATTTGGTTTTGAGTATTTAGCAAAATTACATTTATGTTTTAGGATTTAATAAAATAAATATTAATTAGTTATAAAATATTGTACATGTGGCAGTTATATGGTGTATACAAAAAATTGACGTGATGCACGACATCAATGCTATTAATGAGAAGGTTAACGTTAGACTATTTTTACTACAAATTGAAAGCTTGGGTTTTTTAACACAACTTTTTAAAATTTAGGTTGGTATTGTAAAATTGAGATAAGTTTCAGATTTTTTTGGGTAATTTACTCTTATTTTTATTTAAAGTTTGAATGCAAGTTTTTAAAAAAAGCTTAATTTGCTGAATTCATAATTACACTATCAAATTATTTTATTTTCTTCACAACTTAAAAGAAGAATTTTGTGTAGAATCCTTTGTTATCTTTCTTCTATTCTTCTTATCTTCTTTTTTTAATTATTTTTTAAAAATTAAACGGCTACATATATCTACCTTGACTGTTAAAATAATTACTAATACTTAAAGAGACGTCCATACCTATTATGAAAGTTGATGTATGTGTCGACATATAATATTCTTTAGTAGATTCTCGATTTACAAATTTATGATCTTTGTGACACGTAGTAATATGGATGCTGATATCATTTTCCAATACTTAAAGAGATAAAAAGAGATTCGAAAACTCAGTAAAACTGTTTTATGCTTATGAATCTCGACCAACTCTCATATACGTGTCCAAATTAAGCTGAAGTAACATTCTGTTGCAAGAATAAGAATGTCGTGTGATGAAGAAAGTGAAAGATACAAAAAGTGATCAGCTTATACCAAATCCTAATTATTTGGTAGTTTTGATTGTTATGATAATTACTCTAAAACAATTAAAAAGTCAGGAATATTGTGTTAACTATTTCTGAGATGTAATAGATTAGGAATTTAATCGAGTTATGATCCATAATTTTTATAGTATTGATTTGTCCGCGGAAAGAAGAAGAAATGTTCAATATACAAGGCCGAAGAAGTGGATGTTCCTAAGTAGCCCAAGAATTAGTGTTTACAATTGGGCTAAACTTACCCCCACAGGAGATGGCAGCAGGTCCGAGCCCGAGTTAGAGCTTGAACCCGACTACACTAGAGGTAGTCATCCAAGTTTGAACTCAAGTTGGAATTGACCCGACCAAATTTTTTTTCAATTTAAAATGTCAAAACGACGTTATTTTGCATATAAAGATCAAACCTCGAATCGAGCTAGGTCGAGCCTTGGTACTCCGAGCCTAAGCCTAACTTGAGGCTCAATTGTTTAAAAAAGGCCCCAAGGTCCAGTCAACCTGGCCTGGTCCGTTGACTTAGAGCTGGCTAGGCCATACCGAGGTCGGATCCAAGTGTCATTCCCTATTCCTTCTCATCCTAGTCCTTACACACTCTTTAAACTATTTTAGTCATGCTTTTTTTTTAAGACAATTGAATCTAGGGTTTAGTAATAGAGATAGCAATGGGTCGGACCATGTTGTCCTACCCGTGGCCCTGCTTGATCACGGGTTGACCGACCCATGGCCTGAACCCAAGCTCGACGAGCCATGGGCAAGCTGGTTGGACTCGTTTGACTTATGTTTTTTAAAAATTAAAAAATGATATCATTTTGTTTCTTCTCGTCCAATCATGACTTAGGCTAGACCCAACACAGCCCCGACCTATTATCGGATCAACCCAAGGCAAAGTTAGGTTGATTCGTGTCAGGCCTGGCAGATTGACCCACATTTGCCATCCATATGTGGTAATGATAAAGTAATTGTAATTTGAGATATTTAAGTTAAAAAATGTATGATCACTTAATACAACTTTTTAATTATAAAATAAAAGTTTCAATTAGGCAAATAAAACTTTTCACTTGATATTTTATTTATTATAATTTGAATAAAACATTGAATACCTAAAAAAGGTTTATTGCTCGGATTATGTGAAGAAGAAGAAGATGGATCTCTGTTCTTATGTTCACAAACCCAACTTTATAAGGGAGGAAGGGTAATTTCTACAAGGTTTTTATCTTAATTTTTTTGTAATTCTTGTTTTTTTAAAAGTATAATTATAGTATTTTTCACATTGAAAAGCATAAATAATTTATGGCATCTTTACATAGAAAATTATAACTATTTAAAATAAACAATAATTAAAAAATTCAATCGATTCAGTCGGTTCAAATGTAAAAATTTTGAACTAACTAATTTTTTGGTTCGATTTTTAATTTTCTGATTCAACGTACTTTAATAACTCTTGTTGTCAGAAATCGATCAATTTATTAATTACTTAGTTAATTTTCATAAATTAATAAGTTCTTATAAACTAAAATAAAATATTTAATTTTCATTTGCTAATCTACTTTTTCAATTAAACTTCAAATTTTTCAACAACTAAAATAATATTTTTAATCATATTTTTAATTCTTTAATTTTATTTAATATTTATCTATTTTATAAATATCTATTACCAATTAAATATTTTAAATTTTAAATCTCTTGTTTTACTTCTTTAAAAATATACTTAATGAGAAACACAAGGGATAGATAACTCAAATTAGTTATTAGAAAGAAAGTTGAGCGCAGAGTCTCAGGTTTAAGTCTTGCCAATAACAGTGTGAGAATTTATTCAATGTAGTGATTTCTTGTATGCATCAGGTACTAAGTCGCTTTTCTAATAAGTTAAATGAGATCAAACCGTAATTTATCCCCTCGTTACTCTGTTGAGCGGAGTTACGTGAGTGGACGATTCCACTTTTTAAATGCAAGGGAGCATGAGTTCTGTGCATTAAGCTTCCCATTTTCGACCGGTCACCTCCCACCTGAAAATGATTTCCACCCTTTGAACAAAATGCCTTACCTTAGCTTGGTCGCTAGGATACCAACATATCATGCTTGAAATGGATTATTTAGAAGTCATTAATCTGTTATCCTCTTCCTATACTAATTTTGACAAAAATAACTTTTTGTTGATAAGTACCCACGACCTACTTCGAAGAGATTGAGAAGTGCAACTTCAGCACGTACATCGAGAAGATAATCAATGCTCGGACACTTTGGCTACCCTCGCAGGCCTTGCCAGTCCACACATTCAAATTCTGCAAGAACCTCCTCTACCAATTATCCATTTGATTCACTGAAACAAGCACGAAGCTGTGTACCGACGAAAAATGCGCTAGTCTAGCGACGTTTTTCTTTGTTGGTTTTTCCTTGTAATAAAAAAAAGGACAATATGCAGTCTCTCTTATCCAAAATAAGTGTCGTTTTAGAGGGATTTTAATTATTCAAAATAAGTGTCGTTCACGATTTTTCATGCATGTTTATAATTTTATTTTCAAAATTACCCTTTAATTTCTCTCACATCCTAATTATATAGATTACATTTTTAAGACAATTCAACATGCAATTAATAAGTGTATATCAAATATTTCATTAACTTTCTTAATAAGTGTGCATCTCTCTAAAACGACACTTATTTTAGATATGAGGGAATATTTTTTATTGAAAATGACAATTCCGTACATAATGTTACACAGAGTTACTTGTACACTTATGTAAATTCGGAGATATTAGTTTAATGCAATCTTTTAATTGTTCTGTCTTTAGGCGGACACAGGTGTCCAATGAATGGATATGTGTTGTAACCAAAAACAAATTAATAAACAGAATCAGAGGAGGAGAAACGGACAGCACAGAGGAGTGTATATTGTATGCGTATATGTAATGATTGTAACAATACATGACATGAGCATGAGGCCCCACTTTCCTCACTATTCTCATTTTTTAGTGACGACTCTCACTTTCATGTGCCCATATAGAGTTCTGAGTTCAGTCAGTTAAAAGCAAAGTTGCCTTCTTTCTTCTCCTCTCTCCTCCCTTCATCTATTATTATTATTATTTAGTTTTCTTTTATTAAAAAACTGATTAATTGCTATATTTTCAATAAATTGTTTAAATAAAATTTTATTTATTAGAGAAAATCTTAATTTTATTACTTTATAGCATATTTTCAATAAATAATTTAAATAAAAATTTATTTATTAGATAAGATCTTAACAACTCTCATTTTTATTAAAATCAAAATTGAGTCTTTGAACAACCAGATATGGTTATTCGTTGATCTAAAAGTGAATTGGCGAAATATATTTTTTTGGCAATAAAAATAAAAATAATTACGTATAATTGATGAACCTTTCCGAACTGTTCAATTATCTAAAAATGAAGTTTTTGCTTAAGTATAAATTAATTCATAGATATGGTTATATTTTATTGAGTGACATTAGATTACATATATAAAAGGAGAACCACTAAGATCATGTGATATGCCCCAAAACATAAACTGATAATAGTATAGAAGAGGCAGAGGGTTTCTCTCTCTACCCTACTTCTCAATTTATTACAATTGAGGTTTGCTCTCTCTCTTCCTTTTTTCTTCTCTTTTTTTTTTTTGGGTTGCTAATTACTGTATCTGCTCTGTCCCTAGATTCTTTCTTTCTTTTGCTCTTTCTCTTTCCTTTTCTTTTCTCGCTTTACGAACGCCTCTATCATCACCCTTTAGTGGACACACAGTTTTGGTGGTTCATTTCCTTAAAAAGATATGTGCTTTTCTTCATTTTAGTTAGGTTTTTTTTTTCAATTTATCTGAATTAGCTACATGGTTATATGTCCATCACTTGCAACACCTGAGTCTTGATGCAAATGGGTTTTTTGTGCTTTATGGTTTGGCTCTAGATACTTTTTGGTTGATTGGTGACGAAAAGGTTTCTGCTTTCTAGGGTTTCGTTTCTGGGTGACAATTGGGTTTGCGTTTCGGCTGTTCGTGGCTTTTTTCAGATTATGTCTATGACCTTTGACGAGGCCGAGATGCAAATTTTGGTTCTGCAACTAAAATATCCTTGATATAAAGAGTTTTTATCGGCTGCTCTTGTTCTCCTTTATATCCCATCGTTGCTGTTTTGCTTGTTATCTGGATTGGAGAAGGTTGTGTGTCTTATATTTAGTCATAAAGAATTTGTTTATAGGAGTTGAGGTTTTGGTGGAGAAAATTATCAGTATTTACAGCAAAAGGTGCTTTCAGTTATGGCTTTTTGAAACCATGTATCCTTGTTCTAGTGCTGCTTGATTGTAACACCTTTGGTTTGGTTAAGTGGTGTGGTTGAAGAGTGAGGAAGAATGGAAAATGATATGGCACTTTTAGATGATGCGGGTATGCATATGGGGAATGAGATAAATGCTGAAGAATCTTTCTCTGCAGAAATGGAAACAGAAGAAAATGAAATTGGAAATGCAAGTAACGTGGATCAGTGTTTTACTCCTGAAAAAGGTGAGGGAAGTGATGTATTTCCAAGAGAAGCACATTTTATAAGTGAAGAATCAAGAAGATCTGATGTTTGTAGTTGTAGTATCAAGAAGCTTAAATCGCAACTGGTTGCGATAGAGACTGGCACTGGGAAGAAAGAGAATGCCGGCCAGGAGAAGAGACTCAGTAGACAAGACAGGATTGAGCTAGGTCGATTGTTTCAGGGTGCAGTGAGTTCCCATGATTGGGATTTTGCTGAAAACTTAATCCTTTTGGCAGATAGACAGACCCTTAATGATGCCTTGTGCATCACACTGGACTCTATCTGGTTTTTGAGTACACATCAAGAGCTTCATGGAATCACGGGATTGATTAAGAAGATTGTCGCCAATGGTGCTTATGACTTCACTAGAGCTGCACTTAGGACTTCCTTTCTTGCCTCATGTGTTTCAGCATGCCAGAGTCGAACAATGAGTCTTTCAGACACAGTGACAGTAATGGCCCAAAGGTATGTAATTGTGAGAAAGGGAAACAGGAAAAAAGAATTCGCAATCTCAAGATTAGATAGATCTAGATGCTTTGTCTTCTTATTTAAGTTGCTTTCCTTCAGAAGCATGAGTATGGCCGTGGAAACATGTGAATATTTGTGTAAAGCCTGCATGTGTTTATATGGATGTATGCAAAGTTAGGGTGCGCTTGGGTAGCTGTAACATATCTTTGTGAATTTTCAGTTTGATGTCGCAGTTATTGCTTGTATTTGTACAACCAAATCTAGCAGTTTACTAATAAGTAGTTGACGTGATCGTTGTCTGTTACTATATTGATATTTCCTCCTTTACTCAATTCTTAATTATATCCATTGGCACCTGGGATTACATTAGTTACCCTTTTTGGTGATGATGCTTTTTTGTGGTTGATTTTTGTCCACACATTTGACACTTCTTCAAATAAGGCACATACTTGAATTAGCGAATTCTCCATATGTCTTGACAGTTAGTCTCTGAAACTATAAAAACATTAAACACCAGTTGCACTTTTGTTTTCAAACTTGTCAACTTCTGCCGATTACAAGCTTCTGACATTCGTAGACATGCTCTTGTACTTTTTGTGCTTTTCCTCCTGTCTGTTGAGAGACCCTCCTTTTCGATTTTGCCCTCTTAAATACTTTTCTTTGATTTATTTGTTTCCAGTTTGTAACAAGGTAAACTGGATGAAATCGTTGATATCTATATTAATGTCAATCACTGATATTATCTTCAATTTGGCTGTTAGGTTTCCTCATAGCTAATTGTTGTGAAGAATCTTTTGGTGATCGGTGATCGGTCTTGATTTGTGTTTGTAATTGGAGCTTTATATGTAGCTAAAATATAAAGCAGTCATTAGTGATAGATAGTAGAAGCGCTTGGTTCTTTTAATTTGTTTGTAGAAACAGAGGGCACGGGATAACTATTTTCACAGAAAAATTTTCCTTATGGTTTTAAAATGTATTTTTTCACATATATGGAACAGAAGATCATATATTTCTTTGATCCTCATAAGGTGTAAGGATCGTCTGCAGATGCCCCTATGAGTTCACCAGTTGTAATGTTGCTGCTTCTATGTGTTCATTACTTGTATGTTTGCTATGTGTGCTTGTCTGCTCAGACATCCTTGTTTTTCTCTTTGTTGATATTGTTTTTGTTCTCCCTTAGTTTTGAGTTACTTTTGATGAAGCAAAAGTAATAATTTGGGTTTTCCTCAAACTGTGATGCTAGATTTCAACATTTATGTGATTTAAATGTTGCCTCCATGTTTTAAAAATATTTTTACTTCTTGAGGTGTGAATTTATCTATTCTTTGATCAGTCCTTATAAGTCATATCAATGCTTGAGAAGCCTCTGGGATGAGATACCAATCAGGAGTGCGGAGGATCAGAAGTTACCATTGATTATCCAAATTGCAGGATATTACATATTTGCTCTCTCTGCACTTAAATGTATTAATAAAAGAAGAAAAATGAATAGCTGCACGCTGCAGTAGCAGATTGTTTATAGGATGACTCTAATTTGGTTTCTCAGAATGCTATTGAGTAATTTCTTTGTTGCCTTTTATATCTAACCAGGTTGCATGAGCGTCTGCAAGAGTGCAATGGGGATGAGGTCTTGAAGGCAGAAGCTGGTGCCAAGGTTCAAAAGTTTACTGAATGGGCTCTAAAATGTATAGGTTTCCACTCACGTTGTGAGGGGAAGAGGGGTAGAGTGAGCCATAACTCAGATGTAGAGATTCAACTCCAGTTATCTGCATTCAAGACGTATCTAGATCTTGCTGGCAATCAACTTACAGGGAAGGATTTTACTGAGGCATTTGATGCAGCATGTTTCCCTCTTACTCTATTTTCCAGTTCTTTCGACCCTGGCTGGGCATCTGGAATATCTGCTACTGCAATACAAGGATTGCTGGGTATGTTGGTTGAAGGTGGTGCTGACAATGTTAATCAATGTTTCCTTGAAGCTTCTCGTTTTGGAAGTACAGAGCTAGTGCGGATCTTGTTGCAGGTAATGTTCAAGGTGTCTTACCAGAACAACAATACACTCACTTGCATTCCTACCAATAAATGAATGTCTTGCAGCACTTGAAACTAGGAAAGGAATTCTTGCATCATTAGTTGCAAATGTTGGCAATTTGGTAGACAGTTGGGCCTGTGAAGGAGATGCAAGATTGGTGCTTCCTACTGCTTCCTAGCTTTGATTGCTCTGCATGATTCTAGGGAGCTAACTAGGAAGGGAAATGCCATGAACAAGACTGATTAACTGTATTTAAAAGCTTTTAATGGTTTTTAATTCCACCCCGATGCTTGTAATTCCTTGTGTTTAGAGGCTATGGTAATAGATGGTGTTTTTCCATCTGGGAAAGAATTCTTGAAAGAACAGAATGGTGTAACATTAAGAAACATGAGCCATTTGTGAGAAATCCTTTTCTGTTAATCACTTGGCCATATAACATGATAGATGATTAGCAAGCTTAATAGTTGAGATTGAAGGACCGATTTGTACAATAGGTAGGGTGCTTTGCTTGTTGATTGATGAATAAGATATTTTCCTCATGACTGCTTGATGGACTAAGCAGTACGTTTTACTTCAGAATTTAATTTTTATGGGTCTATCCTTCAAATATCTTAGGTGATGATGTCTACTGTGTATAGCTTTCTCTTGCATATTTTTCAGGAAACACTTAACTATCATATGCTTTATTACTTATTTATTGGTAGACATTTTAAGGATGCTTCCCTTTGTTTGACCTATAGCATATTCTCTCTCTGGATTTCCTGTGTAAAGCCCTCCACAGGGCTCTCGATGGGCTAGTTATCACCCGTCAGGCAGCTGTATAAGTATCTACTTTTGGAACAGTGCCTTGATGTATTAATTCATGTGGGTTGATTAACATCAAGAATGATAAGAGAAATGCCCACAAAACAATAAGGTGTCATGAATTTGCATATCTAAAGGTGTTCTCTACCGGGAAACCATTCAATATCTCATGGCATGTGGGATTTGCATTTGTGGCTCAATTGAGTCACTCTGTTATATTATGAATGTGGCATACAGCATACCGACTTACACATCTGCCATTTTTTCCCCCCTCCTTCTGATCCTGCAAACTACATCTGATTCTGCGGAATAGCTGATTAAGTACATATAATTTTATTATCTGACATTTCCACACTTTTGTGTTCATTCAAATTTGGGTGCTATTTTCGTTATTCGAACCTGGTCACAAAAGAGTAACTTTACCGATTGCTCTAAGGCTCATCTTCTTTGTGTTTGTTTTCTGTATAGATTGCTCAAAGGAACAGCTTGGATGTTGATGTTGATCTAGCTCTGGGTTTTGCTTCACATTACTGTAAAATTGGTACAATGGAATGTCTAGTGGAAGAGGGCAATGCCGTGGGTTTCTTGGGTCCTTTGATGAGAGCAGCAGAAAGGGGTTGTATGCAGGTTGTCCAATGGTTTGTAAAAAGGGGTTGCCGTGACATGGAACTTTGCCTTGCACTTACTACTGCCACTTCCAGTAGCCAAGTTGAAGTTGCTGCTTATCTCCTCCCTCGTGTTCCTCAACATGTTCTGGCAGCACTCAGTATAGAAATTCTCAAGGCTGCTGGTGAGAGAAGTGGTAGGTCTCTGGAAGGTGTGGCGTTTCTTCTGCGATCTGACTTCCTGGGTGACCCTGGAGCTACTTATTCCGTAGCAGATAGCATCGCCAGGTCTGATGACGAGGCTATTGCCCCTAAGCTGAAGGCATTTCTGAAAGAGCACTGGTCGGTGGCAGCATTCTTGGATGGAGTAAGGCAAGGACAAGTACACTACATGAACTTGATGAGGATTTTGAAATGGGGTGGATCTCCTATAAGCTTAAGGGATCTGCCTGGCCCTCTCAAGGTGGCCATTGCTTACCTGCCACTGTATAGAGAATGTGTTACTGCTGGTGGTAGTTTATTTTCGCAAAGGCTAAGAGGGCAGCTTGTTGAAGCTGTGAGAAGGCTTGGAGGCGTGTCCATGGAACTGGAAGATGTGAGCCGGGGAAGAGATCTCTTGGGTATTTTGGAGCATCACCTTCCTCCATTTTTGGTCCATGCCCCCAGTCACATTGCTGGCTAGATAATTACGTTGCGGATTTTCACCTCAGTTTTCTCCTATATCTCCCATATATGCCATACAAATACAGCATACCAACTCTTGCTAAGATGACATTTTCTAATTATGTTCCTTAATATGGTTGGCTAAAGTCCAAGTTCTCTGTAGTAACTTTATCATGTATCATCCGTTTCGTTAGTGGGTGTGCATCAAAACGGAGAACAACTACTGTAACAAACGAAGGGTTCATATGTGATGGCATTGTATATTAGCTACCTGTAGCATGATCACCTGCCTACTGCTTACTATTTCTTTTCTCCTATGTTTGCTGCAGCAATCTTAAATGAATTTAGCAAGTTTGATCCGAGTAAATCGAACTTTTTTCATATTTTATTATGAGAACCAGTCTTTAGAACCTAAGATCTTGAATATTTACCGTGTCGGCCTTTGTGCGATGGCTGGCTGGTGGGCTGGAAAGATTGTTAAAGCCATCAGGAAACGTAATCTTGGAAGTCATAAAACAATTATGTTTCACATGCCAGTTTGACCAGCAGCCTATTTCTCTATCTTGATCTAATGGCGTGGATCTAGGAAATTATTCTCAATAAGAGAGAACAATCTCCTATGTATAGTATAATTAGCGTCTTGGAAATGTTGCCTCCAGGACTGAATTTTTATATTTGGTCTATCTGAAATTGGAAAGATCTCAGTGCACTACGGCCATAGACAATATAGATATATCATCATTTCAACTTTCTTTTTTCAGATTTTTAAAGGGGTTTGCTTTGCAATTTGCATTGCTACCATTTGTGGTATAGTAGATCAACGCATTGTCAAGGTAATAATGAACCATTCTTATCTTGTGAGGTGGTCAAACGATGGAAGTGACGAAATCATGGTTACATTGTGGTGGTTCAATTTCAATATAATAATCTGTGCTATTGCAACTTGTCAGTCGTCATCTTCTTTTGTAATTCCTTTCGATCAAATAACTTCCGACACTATTTTAATCCACTTTTCTTATCCCTGAACGGTAATTCAGATGAGAGGTGTCATCAGCGATTTGTTATTCATTTCTCAGTTTCTTAATTACAATCAAGGCTTCATTGAAAGTTGCTACATTAGTTCTGTTCATGTAATCACAGCTCTTCTCTAATGGAAATCCGTCTGTCTTTGAAGAAATATCTATCTAATGCGATCCAACATCAGAACCACTGGGCAAAATCTCTTTATCTGGTGAACCGTTTTAAATTGACTATAATACCAGGTTAACAACTGCAACAGTCTTAGCCATTGGATCCAACAACAATAGCTGTAAAGATCATAAAAAGACGTATGTAAGAGTATCCAAAAAGATTGTCTGGTATCATCATCACATGGGAATTAACTGGAGATTGTTGTGGCTGATCTGTTGATGAAAAAAAAGAAAGCTACCACGTTCATGTACACAATCATTCTTCAGCCTTTGCACCAAATAGATCAATTTGTATGCAAGTATGAAATTAAAGAACAGTTTTCTATTTTTCCCTTTCAAACTTGACAGCAGAGAATTACAAAATTCGTATACAAGGACAAACTGGTTGGCGATTTGTTTTTCGAAACACATTTTACATATATGTGTATGTTAGATCTCTTGCATTACCTGGCATAAATGCTAAGATCATAAGCACAACTAAGATGCCTATTGGAAGCAGAAGTAACAAAAATGGTGGTGGAGGTAATGGAGGTAGTATCAAAGGAAGGATTAACAAAGATGCAGTTAAGCATACGAGCAGAAGTAATGACTCCAAACTGAAGTAGCTTGCAGGCAACAACCTCCTGGAGCTACCCTGTGAAAATGAACGCTGAAGATGATACTCTCCTTTCTTTTTCTCTACTCTAGCTGAATGATTAGGATGAGGTACCGAGGCAGTAGCCGCAGTGACCTTTCTTGTTCTTACATCCATAATGCTACTAGAATATCGATCTTGGAGATTAATTATACCTCTTGGAACGCTCTTATTTGCCTCGGTGTGTCTTGAATTCATCTAAAACTCCACCAAGTTGAAAACTTTTCAACACCCCAGATCAGATCGATGAACTTTCAGGCATATGACTTCAAAACCCCACAAATCCTTGCAACAGGTCAAGAATCCCGTTTCTTCAATCAGGAAGTTGAAATGCGGTTTTTAGCAAGTGCAGGTGCAGATTAAATGAGCAGTCTTGAAATGCAAATATCAACCAGAGACTTTATAACCTTTGTGTAACTCAAAACACAACCTCTAGGAAACGGGATGTAGTAGCTTATTCGCCTTGACGAAAACGCAAATGCCCAAAACTCCGATTCTATCAAAATCCAAATGCAAAAGATTCTTTGATGATTCCGTGCTTCAATATCTAGGAATGTGAACCATATTAAATTCCAACTTTACGAGAAGCATGTGATATGACATCAAGAGACTCTTCTATCTTCTAGTCTGCAACAATCTTCATCTACTGCCTGTTTCTGAATAACTCAGAACCAAGATAAGTCGTCCCAAATAGCCCAACTGCATTCCACATAACAAGAGATCAGATTAAGCTGTTCGAAACAAAATAAGAAAAAGAATTGTAGAAAGATAAAACAAAAGAGAATACAACAAAGGATGAGCAAGGACAGCACAGGAAACGTAAATCAAAACCCACAGGCCTCCTTCATCTCACCGTAAACCACAACTTATGAGAAACATACGATAGATTGGTTCTCTCCTAGTTTTCTTATCAAGTGATGAGTCTTATCCAATGTTGTTACGGAAAAAGAAATCACCAGAAAGAAGAGCAACAAAGTTTAGGTCACAAAAGGCAGACTAACAATGCCCAGAAACCTAAAACATCAGAAGAGTTTCTCTCTTTTATCAAAAATCTGAACTTGCAACAAAAGACCCGACTTTTACCTTCTGTCAAAACTTAAACTTGCAAGAAAAGAAAGCAAGTACAAGAAGAACAGAAAAAGAAAAGATAGGCCACGAAGAAAAGAGAGAAGGGGAAGAGAGATTGAGGGTGATGAGTTCATACCTGTAATGAACAAAAGATTGTGTTCTCTGTTGATGGAGTTGGAGGTCCAAGAAGAGAATGCACCGCTATGCAATCTTTGCGTCTCAAAGATACACCATCTCTTGGAGAAATTCTGTCCCTTTTAAAGTTCTTAAGAATTGAAGAGGAGAAGAGAAGATTGACAGAAAAGGAGAAAGAAAAGATGGAGAGGAGATGTGTGGGGGAGAGGTGAAAAGAAAGAGGGTGCCTGTTTATGGAATAGGGAAATGAATTTTGATTCTTTTCTTCTTGTTATTATTATGATTCATTTCATTACTCTTTTTCTTTATTTGATTTTGATGATTCATAGGGTTGGGTTCAATGAACTTTGGTTACTCAAGTGGGTTTCTGACATGCAAGTTGACAGGTTTGGAAAATGAAGGCTCTGTGTCTCCCCCACAAGGTTCACCACCCCTGGCCTCCCCTTGTCTCTAGAAATAAGTTATTATTAAATGGGACCCTTCTCTCTCTGCTAGTGGATGGACCCCTCTCTTAGTCTTCCTATTTAGTTTTACTGACTTTTGAAGCTTGAGAAGTTTGCACCGTGTACCTGAAAGTCCAAACAAAGTTAATCTTTTTTTTAAGTTTTGAAATGGGTTTTTGATGATTCTTTCTATGTGAAAATGACATGCTCTTTTTCATATTTTATAATCTTCTAATCTCATTTATAATACAAAGGTCAAATGTGCACAAATACATTAAAGTCAATGAAAAGTTTGGACTAAATGGAGTTTTATGTTATTTCTGTTTCATCACTCAATGTTACAAATTAGACAAGGGATCTAGGAAACACAGAAAACTAAAAGCAGGAGTTGGTAAGGTAAAGAGCTTGGCAAGTGGACTATTGAAATGGAGACAAAGGTGGTGGTGATGAGAGTGATGGGATTAGTCATATGGCATGTGGCAGTCCTTAAAATGTAAATGCCGTAACTCAATCCAATTCAATGCATCAACGTTCATTCAAACACCTCTTCTCTTCTCTTCTCTTCTCTTCCATGCCCATGTCTCCATCCTCATGCCCATGCAACTTGCCGCTTATTCCTTCCATCTTCCTCGTACAAACGTTGTTTTATATTTGAATGAATATAATATTCGGGTGTGGGGCTGCTTCCACGCTCCATCCACGCTCCTCATCCCTCCAGTCGTCACATTCATCTTCACATTCAAGATTTGCCCAAATACAGAAACTACCCATCCATGTTCATGTATTCAACATTTTAAACTATCGCAAGTTGGAATTAGAATCTTGTTCTTTGTTTCTTTTTTCTTTTTGCAGTTTACTTTTCATCCTCAAAACTACTTTGGTGGTAAATGAACGTGGGAAAATTTGTGGAATATGGAAGGTAATCGTATTGTGTTAGTGGAATTTAAATTCCTAAATTAAACTCTATTACGCTTATAAGATACAACAATAATATTCTGTCGTGCTGGTGCGAAATGACAACGGTACAATTTCTAACAATATGAATGAAATCCCGATTTGTTATCCTAAGTCTTCTTTCTTTTTGTGCGAGAACAAACTGACTTATGATTTTTATTTCTAATGATTTAGTTTATAAGTTTGATTTAGAGATTTTAATATCAAAATAACTTAGTTTAGTTAAACTTAATTAAATATTACGCATATAAATGTGTAGGGTTTCTGTCTTATATTGTAAACCATATCAACAATGTTAACAAAAATATTAGCGTTGACATCTTGTAATTTATTAAGTATATATATATACTAAGAACGAACGGGATGAACAAATATGAAATATCATCTCACCGTTTGTTTCATAAACGACTGCAATTTGCTCTATACTTTTGTTGCGACTGTGACTTAAATTGTCACAACTGGGCCTTTTTTTTTTGTTTTCTTATGTTTTGATTATAAAAGCGAAGCGACCATGTTTTTGCACTTATTAAAGCCTTACGTTAATTCCAATTTGGAGAATTAAAGATGTATAAATTGAAACTAAAAAGCCTTAGGTTAAGTCCAATATCATGAACTCAAATTTAATTTATTTAGCAATTGTACAGAGAGGTATGTGCTTGAGCAGCGAAGTTTTGGTGATACATATAATCTATTACTTTTACATGTTGTATTGATGATTGTTAAATATAAAGTTGAATATTGTATTCTTCTTTTTTTGTATTTGAAATTCAATTGGTCTTTAAGAATGTGTTGAGAATCTTCCTCTGTTGCCCACGAATTCTATATTTTAATAATTTCTTTTGATTGATTGAAAAGATTTAATCAAGCGTACATTAAGGACTTTTTTTCTAAATACTCTCCTCTATTTGTGTGATGTGCATATATATTGAGAATATCAACCATCAAATGTGATGTTCTCACGCATACACCCACATACATACTATTCTCAATTCTTATTCTTTAAATTGACTAATACTCGGTATCAATGTTTCATTTCATTTAAACAAATAAGTAGATATCATACCTATAACAACCATCTCACTCACACTTACTATATAATACTTAATTAATTAATAACTAATATTAATAATTAATAATAAAATGCACGATTATGACTTAACATGCACATAAAGTGAATAACTAATAACATGCATGTTAAAGTGAAATTGGAGCCGTTAATTCTTAAAATTAACTCAGCATTGTACATTTCTAAATTTTATTTATCCTTTTGGATTATTAATTTTTTACTTTTATTAATTCAATTTAAATATTCAAATCTTATATTTTTTCCCTATTTCTGCTTACAAAATTTTGTCCAAAATCATACACTTTTAGTTTTTCCCACGGAATTTTAATTTTAACAATAACCATTCGTAACAAAACTTATAAATACATACTCTTTAATTTAAAAAATAACTGAGCATTATACATCTCCGAATTACTACTGTACATTTGTGCAGTGTCTGTATGGTAGTTTAATGTAATAATCAGGGATCTCATATACTTGAAGAAAAAGTGAATGGAGTAAGATGGCAAAATTGAAAGAAGCAAGCTAGAGAGAAGCATTAGGAAATTTGGTAGTTTGTACTGTAACCACAAAAGAACTATGTGCGCAAATGGTTTTGGTTTGGTTTTGATTGAGACTTGTGGAGGGATAAAGGGAGACAAGGTTTGGGTGTACTTAACAAGCAGGAGCCTGTCAATTTGCTTGTAGGGTCGGTCAGTGTTTTCAAGCAGAAGCAGAAGCAGAAGCAGAAGCCTGTCCAGTTTGCCATGTTCATGTTCATGTTCATGTTCATGTACTTCATATTTACACATAATAAAAACCAATTATGTTTTATAATAGAATTAAACAAAAGAGTAAGGTCTACCGATTATTTGGATCAGTCAGCTAAAGCAAGATCCTTTCTTTTCACGAAACTTCTAAGAAACTAAGGTTATTGGTTCAGAGCAATGTCGTTTCCTATCAGCCTCCTGGCATAGATTCTTCCTGTACGAACATGTCTCCATTAACTTTAACTGCATGGATGACAAAATCACACTATTGTTTCCTCATCTTAGATTAATTGGTCGATTCTTTTTTTATCAGATCCGCTAGTCGGCTGGTTGGCAAAGCAGGGTTGATACGGGTCATTGCCCTCGACAAGAACAACTTATCAGATGGTGTAAACCTTCTCTTGGGTGGATAAAATTAAATATAGATGGAATATGCAAACGATCCTCATCCTCAGTAATAGCAGATGGCTTTATACGCGATAGCATAGAAAATTAGCTAGAAGGTTTCATCCAGAATCTAGATTGGTGCTCATCAGTGTCTGCTGAATTATGGAGAATATTTACAGAGCTCACGCTGGCGTAGAATCTGGATTATTGCTGGATCAAACTCGAAGTGGATTCTATAATGGTAAGCAATATCCTGTCTTCCTCGGCTATTCGATCAATAGCTCTCAATTCTATAGTCATGGGAATAAACGAACTGTTTGCTCGAAACTAGACTGTTGTACATTAACATATTATTGAGAGAGCAACATATATGCCAACTAGCTCGCTAATGCAGAACATTTTGATTTAGGAATCACTTATTTTAATACTACACTCATTGAGTGCCACTTTATCCTTTTAGAGAATATATCAGGAGTCTATTTTTTTAGACTAGTCGTGTAATTTGTATCGATAAACTTTCCTTTTAATATTAAAAAAAAGAAAAGAACCTTCATTTTAAGGTTTCGGGAGATGGGATAATTCTAATTTTTGGCTTATAGAATAACAATAACATTTAGTATAAATTCTGCTGACACGTAGAGTTTGAAAAGGTTCAATAGTACGTAACTTTATTTATAATTTATAAATAAACGTCCTTTTATATAAAATTGAAAATAAGAGTAACTTTGAAAATTTTTAAAAATTATGTTTTTTAAAAAAGTTACTTTGACTGTATAAAAATCATTTTACCACTTAAAAAATTTATATTCTATATGCCAGGAAAAAAGAAGGCAAGAAGAGGAAAGTTACTGTGTACAATATGGTTCATTGAACATTGAAGGTAGAAAGCAAAGATAAAAAGGCTGTCTCCACACGGATTCCATCCATCTCTTTTGAAGAAAAAAGATATGCCCATCACACCATTTCTGACCAATTTCCAGGTGGAGCAAAATTGTCCAGAAAAAAAAAAAAGGCATGAAGCTGGCAAAAATGGGTAGGTTAGGGTCAATTCAAACGCAAATCCTGCTTAGTTTAGACCAATCAAGTGAAACCCACACACACACAAACTGGTTTGGGTGCTGCAGAATCAAACAAACTGAGTATGACATTTAGTCCATGCCAGCTCCCTATTCACAAGCCCCTGACGTTTCTCCCAACCCAGTGGCCAATGGTTTTAGAAAACCATCTCACATTGACCACTGTTGTTGTATCTCTATCAGAGAGATGGATCGAATGATTGTTCCAGGGCACAGGATCACCTAAGTGAATGATGATACCAACTACTCGATGTGTGATGCATAATGTTTGCAATTAAAGATTCAAAGAGATATTTATCATAAAATTGAACATATCTTTCGTGTCGACACCGTATATTATATAGTATTTTATGGTGAGAATGTGGCATGCAATCAAAATCTTGTGACAAAGAGCACCACATAAAGATCTGACGAGGAAAAGAAGATGACATCTGATCTGGGTCAACATGTGCTTGGACCACATTGTTAAGAGAACAGATCGTGGATCCAATGTCCACTTTCCACGGACATCCACCATCCAAGTTCTGTAGATGAATAGTTTCAGTTTGGGGTTTCAACTCGTTACTTGTAATATTAGGCTTCTTAAAAATGTTTGGTCAGCCCAACCTGAAAAGACTAAAATTTAGGGGTGTTTGTTGTTATTTTTATTTTTAACTTTTGATTTTAATTTTTAAATTTAGTAAAAAAATCTGTTTGTTTCAGTTTTTACTTTCTATTTTTGGTTTTGGTTTCTTCTAGTTTTCAAAAATTATGAAAACCATAAAAAGTAGTTTTTGTTTCCTATTTTTGTTTTTTCATAATTTGATTTACTGTCATTTAAATATATATTATTTAATTATTAATAAAAATTATGAATAATTTAATTTAAGATTATATATTTAACAAAGTAATCCGAATTGTCAATTTCTTGATGTAAATCTTGGTTCGAATCCCAACTATGTTCGGCATAGTATTTGGGAATTTCGAAATTTATTACGTCAGGGTATTTATTAGCGGGTTGGTTCAGGCTCGCAAATAAGGATTTGGGACTCTCCCTGACTATTGGATGACTCAAATTCTTTTATTTCCTCCCCCATACCTGCGACTTCTCAACTCTCTGTTGTCTCCGATTTGATTCTTCAATGACAATGGAATGTTGAGAAGATTCAAGCACTGTTCAATGAACATGATAGGCGCTGTATGATGACATTTTACACCCATGATGGGTCTAATAGTCATCATGCATGAATAACTACTAATGGTGGTTATTCACAGATGATATATAAAGGCAAAGGCAACGTTTTGAAAAA
>JANVCQ010000005.1:7563255-7578933 GCA_025531925.1 Erythroxylum plowmanianum
ACTTCTTGGAGGTTTTACAGAAATCTAAAGAAGGAGATCTCTGCGTTCTTTAACTGGTGGAATATATAACAAGAATCTAAATATGTGATTTTTTGTTTTCCTACACATATACAATCGATCATGGATGCATAATCTTTGTGGTTATGTATTTTTTTTATCTGTTAATTTAATTCTAACACTGTATACTCCCTATTCCTTTGTGTTCTACTGCTGCCGTTGATAGATTATGCTAGAAGTATGAGTCCAAGGGCAACTATACAGTTAAGAGTTGATAGATTATGCTAGAAGTATGAGTCCAAGGGCAACTATACAGTTAAGAGTGCTTATCGCAGATTAATAGCACAACCGTATGCTCCATTGTTCATTTCAAGTTTAGTTTGGTCTTGTCTTTGGCAACTGCCAGTTCTGCCCAGGGTGCAGAATTTTATTTGGAGGGTGATTATGAATATTTTGCCAACTTGTCGAGTTCTACAAGTTCAACACGTTGATCTTGTGGCTGTTTGCCCAGTTTGTCATGGTGATTCCGAAACAATTTTGCATTTTCTTGTCCAATGTCCCTTTGCTATGAGTGTATGGCAGCAGTCTAGTTTGGTGTTTCGTTCAACAAATGAAGCTTCTTTTGCCGGCTAGTTTGGTGACTCTTTTACTAACTTGAATTCTGAGGAGGCATGTAATGTTGTGATAGTTTGCTGGGCTCTTTGGGTAAATAGGAATGAAGCGGTTTGGTGACATAAACATAGGAACTCAGTTTTGGTTGTAAGGTTGGTGGTTGATGTTTTGAATGCATGGAAGGTGGTTCGAGTTCAAACACATATTTCTCCGGTAGCTGTAAACCTTAATCTAAGTTGGTCATGTCCCCCTGAAGACTGGCTCAAGGTTAATGTTGATGTCTCAACTGGAAGTGCTCAGGGTTACATGGGTATTGGTTGTGTAGTGAGGGACTCTAGCGCTTCGTTTATTGCTTGTCGTGCATGGCGCTATCTAGGTTTTTTTACTGCCACGGTTGCCGAGGCCACTGCTATGCGTGCAGTGTTGAGTTGAATCAAGGCACAGGGTTGGCACAGGTACTGTTCGAAACTGATTCTCAACTGGTTGCACAAGCCATTAATAGCAATAAGTTTGATGATGTTTATGCTTTTTGTTTAATCATTCAAGACTGTAAATCTCTCTTATTTGAGATTCCAGTCGCTCGATGTAATTTTGTCTATCGGTATGGGAATGTGGCTGCTCATGTTTTGGCCATTGGTAGTCATTCCAATGCAGGCTTAAGAGTATGGACTAATTTGCCTCCTCCTAGTTTATTTGATGTCTTACTATCTTCTTAACGAAATCCCATATTTAACTTTCAAAAAAAAACTTATTATTATCCCTATATAATATGGTTAGGAATTCAATTTTTATGAACAAGTTACTTGTTAAGCTCATCTCTTAATTTGTCAAGTGAGCTTATGATGCAGCTAATTTGTCTCACTTAATTTTTGCCAAAGACATACCTGTTAAATCCCAATTCATTTGCTGGTTCTTTAAGATGTTTAAGCATCTTTAAGGATTAAAAGATTTCGTATTAGTCAGAGCACAGGAGCTCTGCCTCTAAGAAAATGGTGCTTATGTGCAAGCAAAGCAGCTCAGTTCTACTCTATTATCTGGAACATATAAAGTTTGTCTTCAACATCTCCACACATTCAATTTGATCCCAAAATGATCTAGGAAAGACAAAAGCACAAGTGCAGGTATTTCAATCACAAACACAAACTGAGTACATGAATAGTACATGGTACTAACAACCAGGGAAAGTAGATAACTACTGGTAAAACTGGGCATGCTACCATATAACAACCGCACCATCTTCAACTATTGATCACACAACATACAAATGCACATGAAGATACCAAGTTCTGCAATTTAAGCACTAAGCTTTGAATTCTTCATTTCAAAAACCCTGATCATAAATTATTCTGCCGAACCTCTGACAGCTTTAACTGAACAACAGAAGACAGAAGATTGGGAAAAAACTTGTCTTCACAGTGTTCTCTACTCCTGCAGTGAATATAGAAAAACTAATGATTAGGTAAAACTTCGGCACAGATTAGAGAGAATGAGTTTTCTACTTTGTTCAACCAAAATCATGATACTTTTTCAAAATTAACAATTAAGCAGTCACGCTGCAATTGGATTTATCAGAAAATTAGGTGGCATGAGCAATTCGGCAGAAGCTGGAGTTAATAACTTATCAACAGACATAGCATCACAAGCAGCGATTCATCAATACTGTATTCATAACATACAAACTAACACAAGTAGCTTAAAGTCTTAAAACTTAGAAAGTGAAAGTAAAATAAGTATGGTCTTTGCATCAACATCACCAAGTTGCTAAAAAATAGAACAATCAACCATTCCTCCTCGCATTTGGCCCAAGGAATAGCGAGTGTTAATGGGATTAACATACCTCATCATCATCATCATCGCCACCGTCCTCTTTGTTTTTCTTGAGACGGGTTGTGCCACCTTCCTTGCTGATGGGCAGCTTCATTGCTCCAAAAGGTGTATCCACGTCAATATTTCCTTTCATAGTGTAACCAGTACCTCTTCCTCTAATCATGTCCCACAAAGCAGAACCAAATTCCTTTGGTTTGAAGGTGACGGGAATATCAATATAATTAATCCCATTCTTATCTATTTTAGCTGACTTGGTCAGTTCAGCAGCTCCAATGCTCACATCAGACAGCCAAACTTCATATTCCAAAGCATTGAGGCCCAAGTCAAAGTCATTCTTATTTTCCAGCTTCAAATGAAGTACTGCAACAGTTTCCTCAAAGGAGAACTTCTCAAACTTTATTTTCTCAAGATCAATATCAGGCTTGTAAGGGATTGGGATCTCTCCAGTTTTCTCGAGGGGAATAGTTATTCTCCCAATAACAGGAACATCAACAAGAAGTTCAACCTTAATCTTGTAAGGAATGATACTTCCAGGCTTAATATCATCGTATGTACTTTTAATGTCATCATAGATCAATGTAACTGGTATTTTAACAGTCTCCTCGCCATGCGCATGGATAGTTCCAGCATCTGGGATCAACCCAGAAACCAATTTTCTTCCATCACTCTCAATGAGGTAGTTTATATCAACAAGTGGGATAGGGATGGGGTTAGGGTTCTTGATAAGCACATCAACTACAATGTCAGCTCTTTCAAGATTAATTTTAGGGAGGTGAATCCCACTAACATCTGCCGTTGGCTTACCAAACCCAATAGCCCCTTCAATCTTTTCACCAATATCTTGAATAAAGTCCTTTACTTTGTCCATAAATCCACCCTTTTCTTCCTCTTTATTATCTCGCTCTTTGTCCTTCGCATCTCTATCCACAATTTCTGGCTTATCCGAAGATGCCATGTCTGATATGGTACACCTAACAAAACCAAAATAACAAAACTAAGATCCTAACCGGAAAAAAAAAAAAAGACATATCACACTAAACTAGATCAAACGAAACTAAGTTCCTAACAGACAAAAGAATGCATTAGAAAGCAAAAAAATGGAGCTATAATCAGTATAAAATGAAGAACCAAAAGGTAAAAAGGAATACTAGGTGACCATCATTTGATTCAAAGCACACAGCTTTCACAAACAAAGAAAAAAAGGGATCTGGGATCAGATCTCTTGATGATCTGACATCAAATTAAGTCGAGAAGTTAGGAAAAGAGCAGTAAAGCCACAACCTTTAATCGGATCACCTCAAACAAATCACATACACTTGAAAATCAACCAAGATAAGAAAAAACAGTTGAAAATAACTAATCAGAAAATAAATCAACGAGACACTTGTTGGACATAACTAGTAGCACAGGAATGAAAGATTACCTGATAACAAAGATCGAAACTTTTGCTTGTGGGAAACAGGAGAGACAGGGAGGGAGTGGCAAGAAAGTGGGTGGGAGCAGGGCAATGAAGATTCAGGAACAGTTGGATATTTGGGACAAGTGGCGGGTTATTTATGGACAATTATTAAATCAAAAAATTTTGATTATTCATCATTTGTAAGCGTACACCTCACACTACGAAAATTGAATTGCTGGAATTTGATGCTTTTACTGCTTTATATAAATAACCGATGTCGACTTGTCGGCAAGCTTTATCTTTAGGAATTAGTTTTATTTTCTCATTGGTTTTATAAAAAGAGCGTTTGTTTCTATTTTTATTTTTAAGTTTAGTAAAAAAATTTATTTATTTAAATTTTTAGTTTCTTTTATTTTTTAGTTTCTTTCAATTTTTAAAAATTATGAAAATCATAAAATGTGATTTTTGTTTCCAATTTTTGTTTTTTATAATCTAATTTATTATCATTTAAATATATATTATTTAATTATTAATAAAAATTATGAATAATTTAATTCATGATTATATATTTAACAAATTAAAATTAATTATCAATAAAAATTATAAATAATTATATTTTATTTAATTTTTATAATTAAACTATATGTAATTAAATTTTAATAATTATTAATTAATATACTTAAATGTAAAATATTTAAATATTTAAATAAAATTTGATTTAATAATTAAAATATATTTGAAATAAATATTAATTTATAAATTATTTATTTTATTAAAATAACATAATTTTATTCATAATTTTTAAAATATTAT
Source organism: Erythroxylum plowmanianum (assembly GCA_025531925.1). NCBI lineage: Eukaryota > Viridiplantae > Streptophyta > Magnoliopsida > Malpighiales > Erythroxylaceae > Erythroxylum > Erythroxylum plowmanianum. Next base: position 7,567,904 of record JANVCQ010000005.1, read on the forward strand.
ATCAGAGATTAAATTAATTTACTTATTTAAAAACAATTCATCTTTAAGTTTTATCTAATATGTATTTATTATCAGTGATAAAAATATAACTATATTAACATTAACAACCAAACATAAACAAAAAACTGAAAACAAAAACTGAAAACTACAACAAAAAAACAGAAGTAGAATCAAACGACCCCTTTTTTATAAATAATGGCTGATTTTTTATATTAAAATCATTAAAAGTAAGTTAAAATTATTAAATTCAAAGTTGAAATTAATTCAATCAAAATTAAAATTAATCAAAATAAACTTAATCTGTTAATTTCAAAGCAGACCGAACTGATTTAGAGTAATTTGCTATCTTTAACAAAACTACAAGATAAGATAATCCTTTCCTCTCTAACCCCTTTTTAACCATTAGATTTAAAGTTTTGATAAAAGGAAAGACCTCTTCTTAACTACAGAAGTCAGTCCCTTAAGCATATACGCTGCGTATGGTTACTGTCTTTCGTATGCAAAGACAGAACAGAACAAACATTTGGAGACGGAACATAATAAAAATTGAAGATAGTGAGGTGTTTAGTTGTGATGGACAAAACAAATAAAACTATCTCCGTCTCGAGGACAGAAATGTATTTGATTGCAGTTGACAGAATATAAAAATAGTGTCAATGACTAAATTACCTCTGCAGTATAATATGATTGAAAATATGTAACTCATTGATTATTTTAAAACGAATAATTTGTATTAGTAAACAAGTTAACAAATAATAATAATAATAACAATAAAAATTAATATCGAATAATAATAATAATAATAATAATAATAAGATAATTAATTTCATATAATAAAATAAAAATAAAAATAAAAATAAATAATAATAATAATAATAATAAGTACAAAATTTATAATAATAATAATAATAACAACAAAATTTATAATAATAATAATGATGATGATGATAATAATAATAAAAAATTAATAATGATGATGATGATGATAATGATAATAATAATAATAATAATAATATAATTAAGAATAAAAAATTTATTTATGTGAAAAAAGAAGATATTTTTGGAAGTTGCTTATGTGTTTTGTCTCGGAAACGGATACAAGAAATTTTGTTCTTTAGTTTTGAAATAAACAAATATTTTTATTTTTATCACCCGGGGACAGAACAAAAATCACTTAGAACAGCAACCAAATACGTAGAGAGACAATATTTTTTTATTTTATCATCTGTCCCCACTAAAGGGGACAACAACCATACACAACGATAGTTACTGATTTAAATGGTATGTTGTGGTTACTACTTGGCACTAACCATCACTTACAATTCTTCATTTGCCATTCTGTGGAAGACGGACTCAAATGGCAAGAGATTTTTTGTCACGAGTGGGAGTACTTTGTTAGTTATTTGCATAAACTAAGTAATTAGACTATGCAGCATCACCATTTCATATACCAGTTTGATAGGCTGTGAGGCAAAGATTGGCTTGATCAGATACATATAAATTAAGAAAATAAAGCCAAAAAATCCCTTTCTTCCTGTGCATTTATCAATTATCAGCAACTTGTTTCCACCACTTTGCCGTTGATGCCATGCAGCCAATTGTTTCAACCAATATGTTCTTTGAGAATTTCTCTAAGGTACTCTAGCTGCTCAAACTCACCTTGAAGTTCCTCCCACTGCCAGGAACAGGTAAACATAAATCAAACACAATGGTTAAGAATCCCAAAATTTGCTGTTCATTACCCTGACAAAGTTCTGCAGGGAGTATTTTGCCATTTTTTCACATAACAATATGACATTTTCATCCTGATAATGTCAATATATTCATCTTCAAAACAGAGTTTCCCTGAAAAGAGTATACTTTTAAAGTATCAATTCACTGGATCCTTGTGATACAAATCTGTAGATAATGTGAGACATTCTTTTGACCCTTAAATTAAGTGAAGGATGTTTCTCCTATCAATTCAGAGCCCAGTAAGTCCCTTAATCAACACCATCACTAATTTGGGAGAATTTGTTGCCTTCTGAAGTAATTTGTAGCACAAGTAATTTCACAAGAACTACGAAATGAGTCACCACATGCATGCACATTCTTTTGAGAATAAACCTCATACTAATGAAACATTATAATGCATTGATAAATGCTACTAGTACTGTTTACATGGAGACAAGCAAGAAAATATGCTTTTAGTTTTAGCCTATGCCAAATCAAATTAACCAGCTGAAAAACTTTCATGTTCTTAGTTCGGAGGCATTTTGTGTTAGGCCCCGTTTTCAGAGCCCAACTATCTGGAACATCATAAGATGTGAGCGTAATTCTCTATAGAGTTATTTTAATGAAATCTCCTTATTCATCATTCTCATAACATCTCAAACCACAAGGGCGAGCCCACACCAGTCAAACGCCCGAATCACCACTCGACTTTCTTAGAAAAATTGTATCTCCATGTATCTAGTTTATTTTGAAACAATAATAATCTCATTTGGAGCTCTATAGATCAAGATATGATTAAAATACTGAAGTTTGTTCAGTAAACAACCAATTCATGCTCTTTCAATCAATTCCCTTAATTCTCTACACAAAATCATTTTCTCTCTCTAACTCCTTCTCTAACAAAGCAAGAAGAAAAGATAAACTTACCTTGACAAATCTTCCTCCTTCTTCTTCCCACGTTTCTTCTCTCTTCTTCCACGTTTTCTCCTTCTTTTCTTTATTTCATGTTGCTTTCTTCTTCTTCTTTCTTATTCTCACGACTCCCTCTCTTCTTCTTCTAATTCAAGCCACATTTGATTAGTCTTTCCCACTTTTACCCTTCATTTATCTTGTCCTTCTCATTATGCCCTCCTTTTGTCTTTAAAACTAACATCTTATAATTCTAACTCCTTAACTAAATCATTCCAAAATCCAGAAGGAATTTGATAACACTTCCTTCTTGAAAAATGTTTCTAATTATCTTAATTTTCTAATGACACCAAAATCATTCAATTTGGTTCAGAAATCTGAAAGTTATATCCCAAACATTTCCGAACTATTCTTATACTGAAACAATATTTTGTGCTCAACTTCCATCAAAAAATTGAAATTCTTAGGAACTGAATTAGAACTCGATTTCATCAGATAATTTGTAGCACTATCTTTCTAGTTTAATCCAAATCAAGAATCACCTCATTTGGATAACTAGGGAAAAAGTTATGGCTAAAACACCGAAGTATACTCAGTGAACATGTCTCAATTACATTTTCCAGCTTACAACTTCCAACATTTCACATATAACCCATCATGTACCTAAACCATCTTTTCTACTTCATTTAAAACTCAAGAATTCTCCTTTTCTTTACATATGAATAATCGTCAACAATTTCTCATTTAATAGCTCTAACTTTCAAAAAAAGTTCGGGTCCAACAATTTGTGTGAGGGTTTTGGTCTCAGACAGAAACACGTCTACTGCATGACTCAAAACAATCCTTTGACATTCAAATTTTGTTTAAGAACCTGATGAAATTGGACATTGGGTTCAAAGATAAGTGCTGGAGAAAGTTGTATTACTTGCATGATTTGGTGGTGAGGAGATGAGAGACAATTTAAACTATAACTTCTGAGGGCACCAAGTGCAAGTACTAGCATAATTCTCACAACTCTGCTGTCCCAAACCTTTACCCTTAAAGTGTAACAATTGTTCTTTGTCAATTTTTCTTCAACTAATTAGCTTCAAGCAACTCTTTGCTAAGGTTAATCTATGTTCTAAAAGTCAATAGATGACTTTTGAAGAAGCAAATTTTGGTATAATTTGGTAAATATATCTGCCAACATTCTCTTCTAATATGCCATTTATGCATAGATAATGTAGTAATTTACAGCTTATATAGTTCCATAAGTTCTGACAGTAAGGTTAGCGTATGAGGCAATGTTCAATGCTAGAGTGCAAGTTTCAGAACTTACCTCCTGATATGACAATGAGACCACGTTCCAACCAATAGCAGCAATATAACGCCGTTTCAGCATAGTATGTCCTAAAGGTACCCCTGCAAATGACGACAACCAAATGTGAATAAATATGAATGGTTGTTTGAATTCAATCAGGCATCAGCATATAGGAGACGCTAAAACAGAATAATGATACCAACCAGCATTCCTTGAGAAATGGGTTGGCCCATCAATCTCCAAAGCAATCTTCTTATCAACCACAACTGCATCTAAAGTGTACCCATCCACAATGTATTCCTTAATCCAGTCAAGGCCAGTGCTGAACAGAAGACGAGCAACTTCTTTCTGGAATGATGAAGTAATTTTTTCGTTAAACCTCTTGCTTTTTCCAGCACGAGCAATTTTCTCCTCAAGGTTGCTTCCAAGAGTCAGCTGAAGATGAGGGCACTCGACCTTCAAGCATTGATTCACACGGTAAGCCTGAGAAGCAAACATGATGTCATCTCTATACTGTTCTGAAATTCTTTGCTCCTCAAAATGATTTAGAGTTATCCACACATTAGAAAAGAATGTCCTGTTCAGTTGTCCAAGAACAGCATAAGACCAAGCTAAATTCCCGAGCTGATCACGATTGAGTCTGAGCACAGGAGGGCCTAAAGCTCCATCTGTGTCAAGATCTAAGTCTTCTGTGATGCCAAATTCATCACAGTTTGATCTCTCTGACTTAAAGCAACATTCAAACTCGTAGGTCTCCTTGTAAACATTATCCAGAGACTCAAGTATAGGGTCTGCTGGCTCAAACAAAGAAGCAAAGGCCCATAAAACCTGAGCAAGTTCCTGCTCTTTGAAAGTGTGAATTATGTCTGCTGCCCTTTTTGATAATTCTGAGAATAAATCAGGGGCCGAGTGTTGCATCGAAGCAAAGGCACCAGCAATATTAGCAACATTCTGGGAATTAAACTCACCAACTTTAGGCAAGGCTACCTCTGCAACTCTATCCATTTCGGACAAGTAAAGCAGCTCCCCTCCTATTTTGGACAATGCCCATGATATATTTGAGATACCTTGTGCTGAACATTCAGGCAATGCTCTCATTGCAATCCCTACTAGCATTGACATTTCTTTTTGTCTTGCGAATGCCAACCTGCGACTTCTCATCATTGAAACCTTTTCCATATTCCTAGCAATCCGATGAATGGCAGTGGCAATATTCAAAGGAGACAGAGGGGAAGGGCTCAACCCTTTCCCAACAGCCATGATCATCTCAGCTGTAACCTCCAGAACTTCCTCTGCTGTTTGTGCTTCCACTATGGCTTTATTTAAATTGAACTCTTTCTTACGATCAGAAGGTCCTGAGAACTGGGACAACCTCTGCACAAACTCTTCCATGTTCTTTTCCCTCTTTTCTTCAAATATACTACCTGCCATCGCACCGATCTTCCTTCTAAGATCATCAGCTTCATTGTCAAGAAAGTTTAGTGCATCTTCTAATCCAACATCCTCCTCCACATCAATTTCCAAATCTTCAGCCGAGTCTTTAGTTTCCCCTTTCCTCTTATCTTTACTCACTAAAATTTTCTTGTTCAACTTCTTTTTCGGTTTCTTCTTCTTAATATTAATCAGATCTTCCATTTTTTGACTTAATCCCCTAGCTTCAATAGACTTCAGGGCACTCTTCCTAGCCCTCAAGCACCAATCCATACCATCAGTCCCTTCAAGTGCTTCTGATCGTTGCTGCTTTTTCTTCTTGGTGGGTGTTTCAGACCATAATGAGTTAAGCTGCCCAAGAAACTCCAATTCCCATTCTTTTATTTCTTTAGTATCAGCATCGCCGATATTATCAGTATCAACAATGCTTTTAGTGGCAACAACACCATCTTTACCCAAACTATAACACGCGGTTCCTCTATAAGCTACATCAACTTTCTTTTGAAGCAAACCAATTCTCAAATTCAGGAACGTGCCAATATTAACTATTTTAGGATTGAAAAAGAATGGCTTTAACGAGCTTTGTTGAGGCAAAGTGTGCAATAAGCTTTCCATGCTTTGAGTAAACAACGAACTAATGAAAAGCCAATAGACAATACACAAAAAAGTGGTGGGTTGTCACGAAGAGAAACCAGTTAATTCATTTCTTGAGAAAACAAGACATACCCATTACGGTACTCCACTAGGAGAGACAAGAAGCTGCTTCCTATGTTATCGTTTAACGTGCGAACTCCTTGCTCCAACAACCTTATTCACTGCTTTGAGAGAGTAAGAGACAGCGGCCTCTTTCTTAATATTGGATAAGGAATAGAAATTATCTCACCAGACGATCAATCCGACGGCGTTTAGCGGCGTACTCAGTAACATGGCTTAATTTCATACAGCTCCTCATGCTCTGTAGTAAACATAATTTTTAAATTTTCAACTCCAACTTTAATTTTTTAATTTCATAAAGCTATGGGACTGAATTGGGATAATCTAATTTTTTGTTCCTTAGAAATTCTTTCATTATTTATAAAAATCAATTAAAAATCTAAATAATACTTTTTTAATCTATTCCAATATTCTTACATATTAAAGAAATTTATAATTAAAAATATATTTGTTAGTGGCTTTAATCATTTTAATCCTGAAACAAATATGGTGAAATGATTGTTGACTCCCTTTACGACTTCCACCAATTGTATGATAATTACATTTTTTATTTATTTTTGAAGTTTCCATTTTCATCTTCATAAAATTTTGAGTCAATTAAGTTATAATACATGAATCTTATTAAAAGTATAAGAATTATGAGTTCTAAAATATAGCGCTCACAAGATTTTCAAGACCATCAACCAATAACAAACTACTATAGCAACGAAAATGACTGAAAGATAAATTGAATACAAGATTTAAAGTAAAAAGACCACCCTTTAGTGTAGAGGTAAAAATTATTGACAAATCAATAATAAATTTCATTAAATCAAATAGCAGGATACAAAAGATAAATGTTTCGAGCTCTCTCGCTCAAGAAAACCTCACAGGACAACTATAATTCATCTATCTCTTTTAACTTTCTCAAAGACTCTTTCAAAGGACTTTTGCTAAGTACCTACAGAATTGAGTACAAATTGATATACACACACATATGCCAATAGTACTCCTAAATAAATTACAGAAATCAAACTTTAATAAAAATGTAGCTGATGAAAGCTATTTGAATTATAAAACTCTTATATCATTATAGGTTTCTGTTCCATGCAACTTCTGTCTCTCAAAATTATCTTGAAATCTTAAAAGGATAAGATTTATATTGCATACGGTTATCCGTAACTTTGTTCTTTTTTATCTATGAAGATGGCTAACACTTACGAAGTCCAAATTTAGTGGAATTAAACAAATAAATGTTTATATAATGGGGCTAGACATGCAATAGTCCCCCCTCCAGCCCGTTTTAGAGGATAAATATACCACACCATTAATTACTTGAAAGTCATCCTGACGAGCTTATTAAAATGCCCAAGCTTTCCCTTAAAAACATCCTTCGTCAACTTGTCGACACTATTTTTGTTTGTATGAAACCATCTCCTCTTGCGTTGTCTTAAGCCAATAGTGCTTGTCTTTGAATTCTCGGGCTCCCTTTTAGTAATGACTTGGAAATATTCCAAACTAGGGTATCTTATTAAAGGCTTCTTTTTCCTAGTTAACCTTTAAAGTTGGACATCTTTTAACACTTGAGTATGTTACTCTCCCTACTCATGATACTCATGGATCTCTTTTATAATATCTACAAGATATGTCTCATGTGAATCATCACCACTAGGTTACCTCGGATCGTTGTCATCCAATGCTAACTCATGTTAACCTTTTTCACTTATTGGTTGATCGATGGAAGTAGACGCAAAGGAAGTATCCATATTATTGAAAGATACACAACTAGAACTCCAAGGCGCAGGTGAGTTGGTAAGGGGCTCTCCTGACTTAAGTGAAGTCACGGGTTCGAACCTTCCTCATGTATACAACCGTTTAAAACTTAGGGTCAGAGCTTTGCTTCCTGCAAAGGACCTATTTGGTTCGAACGGGGATTAGTCTGGGTGTGGACGACTTAAAAGTGTCTTCCCATAGTTGGGACCCTCCTAGGACATCTCATGGGCAACAAAAAAAACCAAAAAAAAAGGATACACAATTGGAAGTGGTTTTGTCTTTTTTAATGAGATTTGCACCTATCTCATGCTCATAGAAAACCATATCCCTGCTCCTAACAATCTTCTAGTATTTTAGGTTATAGAGCTCATAACCAAACTCATCATTATCATATCCAATGAATACATAAGGACTAGTCTCCGAGTCTAGCTTCAATCTCTGCTTCTTTGGAATGTGTTTGAAGGCCTTACATTTGAATACTTTGATATACGAATAAGTTGGATCTTTCTTTTTCCACACTTTCTCAGAAATGTCAAGTTTTGAAGAAATTGAAGGAGTTATGTTAATCATATACATTGGGGTTTTAATTGCCTTACCACAAAAGACTTCGATAAACTGGACATTTGGAGCATACACCAAACCTTCTCCACAATGGTCATATTCATCCTTTTGGCAATACTATTATGCCATGGGAAATCAGTTTCTATCTTCTTATATCTTTTATCATGTGTCACATAGTTTTCCTCAAACTCTTTAGAGGCATACTTGTCTTTATTATTGGTTTAGAGACACTTTAGCTTCCTCTCAATCTCTCTTTCCACTATAGTATGAAATCTCCTAAAGGTCTCTAGCGCCTACCTTTTTATTCTTAACATAAAAACTTATGTCTTATATGTAGCATTATCAATAAAAGTAATAAAGTACTTGTTAACTCCTAAAGACTTCACCTCTAGGGGACCACACACATCAAAGTGCAACAGCTTCAACTTCGTCTTCCTCCTTATAGACTTCTTATGAAAAAAAGACTTGATGTTGCTTTCCAGCCACACAATGACTATAAGGATTTAATGAAACTATAGTCTTTGTAGGGACAAGTAACTTTCCAGCTAACAACTTGATTCCCTTCTCCCTAGCGTGCCTCAATCTTCAATGCCACAAATCTAGTGAATCGTTTTCTTGAATTGCATATAATTCTCCAGAACACACCTTTTTTTGTGTCTTATATAAGGTGTAGCACAGTTCACCACAAACAACTACCAATGCTTCTTTAGATAGTTTCCACTTTTCATCGTACAAAAGTGTGTTGGTATCCCTCTTGGTCAAGCACATTCATAGACAATAGATTGAGATGTAAGTCTAAAATGTGTTGTACACCTCTCAAGATCAACATGCACTCAACTTTGGTCTAAACTCTAATGTCACCTATTTCAATGATGCTAGCGGAGCTCTAATTACCTATCTTTACACTTCTAAAATTACCATTCTTGTAGTTGGTGAAATACTCCCTCTTTAAAACATAATGATACGATGCCCCTGTATCGATAAGCCACTTTAAATCTGAATGACTAATATGAAGACACTTACGGGTCATACAAAACAATTACGCTTCATCATCTGTGTTTGATGTTGTTAATGCAGTGTTATTTTTGTCTCCATTCTTTTGGTTGTCTTGCTTCTTCTAATCTCTTTTCTACTTATAGTAAAACTTCCTTTTGTAACTAGGTTGAGTGCAGCAATGACATGTTATGGTCTCCTTATCATCTCTCAACTTAAACCTATTCTTTGACTTACTTTGCCCTTTGGGACCTCTACTCTTGCTTCTTCCTTTATTTTTTATCACAAGAGATCGCACATTGTCGACACCAATCTCCTTCTTCATAATATCTTCATTTAACATGATTTCTTCAATCACATTCAGTTAAAACATAACATCTAAAATGGAGTTGTCAATAGTCACAACCAAAGTTTCTTAACTATTTGACAAAGAACTCAACATGAATAAAACTTCTTATTTATCATCGAGGATGACCTTTATCATAATCAACTTATTGATGATGTCCTAAAAATCATTGAGAAGCCCTTTTAATACTAATTTCCCAACTTTTAGCTTTATGCTTACAAGCTTTTTAATTAAGGATGCCTTGTTGTGAGCGGTCTTTCTCTCATATAGACCTCCAACTTCTTTCACAGTTAGGGATGGCAATTTAGCCCAGGCCTGACTTGGCCCGATCCAAAATCAAAGGGCTAGGCTTAGGTTATCCAGGCCACGAGCCTAGCTTAAGCTAGGGTTGTCTAGGCTTAACCCAACCTGAGGCCAGACCGAGAGCCACAAAATGTTGGACCATAAGCCTGTCAGCCCATGGGTCAAGCCGGTCTGGCCTAGGCCTGACTCGACCCATTGCCATCCCTATTCACAACTCAAAAATATTTGTCTCTTAAGATATATGGCTGAATATGCTAATATTCATCTATGGTCTAGTAGTACTCATGATCTGCTTCATCTTCTCACATTCTTTATTTGTTATCTTCTCCGACTTAGACAGGATATTGTCTTTTATACTTTTATCCACTTCGATTAGATCATAAAGATCCTTGCAATATAGGAGATCCTCCATCATGGTTCTCCATATCGAGTAGGTGGTCGATGATAACTTCATCATATAACTATTGCCTCTTCATACCTAAGGCTCTGGTATCACCTGTTGGGGGCGGAGTTTAGGTAATATCGTTCACAAGATCTTTAAGATCGCTCAACCAATAACAAACTACTATAGCAATAAAGATGATTGAAAGCTAAATTGAACACATAATTTAACGTGTAAAACCCTTCAATATAAAGGTAAAAACAATGGAATAAACCAACAATAAAATCCACTAAATCAAATAGTAGGCTACAAACGACAAAAGTTTTAAGCTTTCTTATTTAAGAACCGTTGGATCGGAAAATGAAAGCATCCTATATTTGAAGAACCGGTAGATTTCAAAAATTTTTAAAAATAATATTTGCAGCGGAAGCAACATATCCAAATCATCATGCCAATTCATACATGATATGGTATAAGGATAATAAAAAGCATAAACAAGATGAAGAGTATTACCGACTCCTTTGCTACATCTTTAATTCCTCGCTGCGTTATCCTCTCCTTCTTCTTGTATCCAAAGCCTTTACTTTTGAATCCTTTCCTTTGTCAATCTATCTTCTCCTTGTTGT
>JANVCQ010000005.1:7579033-7600018 GCA_025531925.1 Erythroxylum plowmanianum
AAATGTAACTGAAGAAGATAAAGTTACATGTAAATACACTTGCTTTTCAGGGCACTATATTTACATAACTCCAACAAGAACACCTCACAAGACAACTACAACTAATCTAGCTCTTATAGTTTTTTCTAGAGCTCTCCAAACTTATGCTAACCACATATATAATTGAGTACAAATATATATATTTAAACAAATTTTAGAAATCAAACTTCAATAAAACCGTAGTTGATGAAAGTTATTTGGACCACGAAAATATTCTATTATTATATGTTTCTATCTCAGCAACTTCTATCTCTCAAACTTATCTTTAAATCTTAAAATGATAAGATCTTATACCACACATAGTCACCCACAAGAAAAGCAACTCTCTTCTCTCGATTCATCCTTATTGTCACTTTCACTATACTAACTCCTTGAGTCCCCATCTTCTTTTTTCTATTATTGGTTGTTGTCATTTTCTCTTTTCCATCACCTTCATTACTCATCTTCCCTTCTTTGTTGAGTTTTGTTAGCTTTCATTTTTATAATTTATGGTTTCGTAGCTAATAGTTCCACATGTTTACTTTGTTTCTAACTTTGTTATTCTCTATTATATGGTCGAAATTCCTTTAGCTTAAAGAAGATTAAGCATGTTTTAACATATGTTCATTAACGATAAATTCTAATTTTCTTATCCATTTTTCATAATTATGGTTTTAATGGTTATATTGCATATACAAAGATCAATTTATTTTGGTTGATTTACGAAGATTGGTTTGAGATTTTTTTTTATGAATACATTTATCACTCTAACTTTAAAATAGTATGCCTTGATAGGTGGTGAATTTATGATTTGAATTTGTTATTATGTCTAACTATTCTTTAAAAAGTAGTATGTCTTTCATAAAAAATAAAAACTTTTGAACTTGCAGTATACTTTTTTTTAGCTCTTAATTCCCTCTTCTAATGTGAACCTAAGTAATGACTTCTTAAAGATATGTATTTTGATCTCTATTTGTTTTGAGCCATCTCAAAAGGTAACCATACACTTGAAATGTGTATACTTAGTATAAGCTTCCAATAGTTGGCAGAAACTCACTCTCTGTTTTTTTAATATAGATTTCGCATTAATTCGGATTCTTTTTCTCTGCTTATCTGGAATTTAATCGATCTTATAGTAAAATACTTTGACATTAGAGAGTGCATAGTGGGGACAAAAATGCTTATGTATAATATCAAAGGACAACAATGTAGTTGGGTCATTACGAAGCCAAATATTATGCTTGTTGGTTGTATTGATTATTATATGTTTTTCATGACTAATTTAAAAACAAATGGAGATATTAAAAAACTTTATTTTGATATGAAATTATGTTTCCTTCTCTATATATACCTACATTAACTGTTTACAAATAAATAAAGAGAATTTCTAGTATTTTTGACCTTTCTAGGAAGATTCAATAATTTATTTACTCATGTAAAATTAGTTGATAAATACAATAATGAAAAACAAAAAGGCAAAGAATTAGCTATAAAATTGTTAATGATAGTTCATTTGACACTAGTGAGAAAATTATTGATAATAGTGAAGATAGTGTGCCTATTTAAGAACACGAAATTGAAATTTAACATATATAAAATAGAGAAAAGGACAAATGTCTTGTTTTTTCATATAATTTATGAACAAGTCTTAGAGGTCAACCTTTCTATCCGTGCATTATAATCCAAAGAAGTAGCTTATAACGTGAAAATGTCAATATTGGGTAGATGGTGGATGATGCAATATGTCGTTTGATACAACAACACTATTGATATTATCAATGTGAATGTTATTGCCTCTTTCAGTTGATGATTAAAGCTCCTCCAATTGATGGTTATAGATGTAATCTTATAATAAACTCTATTAGTGAAATAAAAGTTATGTGAGTGAAATAGAAAAGATTTAGGTAATTTATGAGTATTCAATCATATGTGATGGTTAAAAAAATATGAGACATAAGTTAGCTGAGTTTTTTATTTATTATGTTAAAAGGATAATATTTTTGAAGTCAATTAATAAATCATGCCTTCCAAGAAATGTCAATACTTTATTAGCGAATTTGGATGAATTTAGAGTGAAAATGAGCCTGAAATTATTGTTCAGTTTATCACCGAATATGATATTCCTTATAAAGTGTTTGGAAGATGTCACAAAACATGTAAATTTCTTCATATTACATATTATATTGACTTGGTGCTAGAAAATATATGAGATGGTAGATATTTTCCTATCATTGACAAACCCATGCATAGAACAAGAAAAGTTACCAAGTTCACTTTAAAATCATGCATGAATTTTAATTTGATAAAAAAAAGTATTTGACAAATAGTGAAAAATTGTGTCATCCTTTCTTTATAAGATTTGTAAAATTTCTTATCAATTTTGTATTTTATTAAGATGAATACAAACTTTAGACAAATGTTTATAAGTGAAAAATGGGTTGCATGTCAGCATGTCAAGCTTAATATTGGAATTGGAGTTTATATAATTATACTTGAATATCGTTAATTTTGATATTAATATTATTTTATGACTTGAGTTTATGATGAGCCACAAGTAAGAGTACTTCGCTGGACTGATATTGACAAGAAGTCGACAGTGTATTGCTTTTATGATGCTATAGGAAGGATCAAGGAAATAATCAAAGCTAATTTGAATATTAAACTTCACAATTTGTCTTACTACCAATAATGAGTGGAGAGAAGGCCAACTTTACTCTTCTGTGTTTACAGTTGATGCATTTCTTAATCAAAATGTTTATCATAAACTAAGTTTCACAAAAAAAAGTTAAAATTAACATGAGAATGGCTCTTAATCATTGCAAAAATTGTTTTAAATAACATTATGCAACACTTGCTTAGTTCATAAATAGAGGCAAATAAGAACGCGTGTGGTAATTTTGAAACGTCCATTGTAAATTTATCAAAGAGACCAACTTAATTTAGGTATATTTTCTTTTTATGCTATTCGTTTGAAAATAGTCACTTTATTTTATTTAAGAGACTACTTCTACTGTTTAATAGTTTAATAGAGAAATCGATTTGAAATTATTGTTCCAAAATTACAAGGACTTATAATTCAAATTCTTAGTTAATATTTGAGTGTAATTGGGTATGAAAGAAATTCGGATATATTTAAGTTAATCCATTTAAAAAAATAAATATATTAAAAATACAAGAGCTTGAATGATTTGATATTTGTGTGACATAACTTGAAGATCTTTAAAAGAAATTTTATTATCATTAGTAAGTCAAACCTAGTTTCTTATAACTTTATATTATTTAATAATTTTATTTTATTTTTTACTAAAACTCTTAATAGAACACGTAACTTTATTGACTTAATTTATCTTGATTATATTGATTTCTTAGTAAATTGGATCTCCAAGGAACTAAATTTTATAAATGAGAGTAAATTAGAAAATGACCTTAAATAAAAAATATTAACTTGTCGTCTAATGCATTGAATTTGAATGATGATTATGATCAAATTTTTCTTAGTGATGATGATCGACTTCGTACTAAATGAAACTTGGGACAGATATGTAATGGAATAATAGTTTTTATAAATTTTTTACTTTTGATTTTACTTGTATTTAATTAATTAATGTGTCAAATTTTAAGTACGTAATACAAATATAAAACTTATCATTGTAATTTTTGTTTCAGCTCTTACTTTCATTTCACTGTGTTTTCGACTACAGACTTTTATCGTTATGATGTCTTATTATGTGATATTTTGTTATTGAGAATTGTGATATTTTAATTACTTCATTTTATTCTTAGTTTTGTAACTTTATGAGAATTAATTTATATTTAATTATAATTTTTGTTAAACACAAAATATAAACAATGCTTATTCATATGAAGAAAATGACTTACCCTTTTAATTAGTGTTACTTGATTAATAGGAATGAAAAAATAGTTGTAAACTAATGTAATGTTATTAAGATTCTTTAAGAGAAGAGTTTGAATTAAATAAAAATTTATATAATACAATATATACATATATTTTCGTTTGTAATTATTAAAGTTATTAATTTTAAAGTTTCAAAATTGTACTTTTTAAAGGATAAATTTATAATAAGAAACTAAACTATAATTATATAAAATTAAAGAAATATTTTTCAATTTTAAAAGATTATACCAAGCAATATCTAATAAATATTATTTTTTATTGTTTACTGAAAGAATTCCAGCAGCTATTACCAAAAGTGACTTTGAAAACTAAGTAGTTGTTTTATTTTAATTAATTTTCAAAGAATCAAATTTAACAGTTCTTTATAGTTGTCAATATCATATGATACTGCCTTATGGGATCACTGCATTGCACAGAATCACCACCAATCCATCTCTGATTATGTAGCCATTGGCTTCTTTGTTTGCTTCTTGAACTTTGTCTTTGTTGATTATCTGCACAATGCCAGAGTAGGCACTTCTAGGAAATTTATAATAAAGAAAAGGGAGGTATAACTTTCTATAACGTTATGAATATCATAACATTGCTGCCAATCCTTGCATTCTTGTCTCTGATAGCTCTTCTTATTTGAGTATCATCACCAATTCCTATTGGAATGTTCATGGCCTTCCTTTCCATGCCACTTCTCTCAATATTGTCCTCCTGTTTAGTACTTCAGCATCTGTTAGAAATCATATTCATCTACTCCAAATTTTGATTGTACAGAAAGAAAGCCATAATCTTTTCATAGTTCTTGTGTTATTCAATTCCATCTTAAACAAAAAACTGGAAAAGAATTAATGTCCCACTTACTTTATAGATATCAGCACCCATGATCACAGAATCTTCAATTATGGCCTTGTCTCCAACTCTGCTCCTCATACCAACCACTGTTCCTTTGATCTTACAACTTTATGCTTAGCAAGGTTTAAACAAATCCCAGGAAACAAAAGGAAGTTGAAATTCAGAAACAAGATCAAGTCTCTAATGTGTGTGTGTGTTTGTGAAATTTACAGGAGTTTTCTGGTGTAATTATTTAGCTTACTTTAAGGATACAGTCATTGCCAATGACACTGTCTCTTATGACAGCACCACTTATAGTTGTTGGAGGGAGATAGCGAGGCATGGTGTATAGAGGAGAGTTTCTATCAAAGAAGCTGCTACAAAAGGACGAATTCATGTTAGATGGAAATAGGCCATTAACATTTGCAGAAGCAACGCAGTGGCAAAGTACTTTATGCCTCCACCAATACCAAAGTTACTGACTTATATCCCATGTTTGATCTCTTTACGCGTTCCATTTTGCTTGGTAAAATGCTGCGATGCTCTTCATGTCCTCCCAATACCCATCAAAGAGATAAGCTTGAACCTGTGTTTTGCATATCATCAAGGTCTACTCATTGTTGAATAAGAAGATACAGAATATGAAATACAATGAACAGAACTATTTATGCCACGAACTGTTAATGGAAAACCCGCAAGAGCTCTAACCTTCATTGCGGTTGATATTGCACCAGTTACCACTCGAGTTTCAAACTCAGTTGCCTAAGGGAAATGATCTTTTAGAAGCTTAGCGAGCACATCTCTATTAACTGTTGGTACTGAGGAGCCCAATTTTACGGGAGATTTATATCATGGGCCTAGTAATGAAACATATTTATAGACTTTGACATCACACTTCAATCCAAAACCTTAAGGCATTAGGTTTGTGAATCCTTTTCACTTATATGTCCTTCTCTAATTCCATTTCTTTCCAATGTGGGATTTCTACTTATAGTTGACATTCTAACAATCTCCCCCTCAAGTGTGAATTTTCACATTAAGCTTGGGTTCCTCCTTGAGCGAAAACCTTTTTGCTTAACAGTTCGAGTATATGGTGTCATCAAGAGACCTTCTACTCTACTAGTCTGGGCCCACCAGGAGTTTCGTTGCTCTTCTTCGTGGTGAAGCAACCATGGGATCCGACTACTATTTCCATACTCGTCCCTTGCTGACCATCGACTCTGATATCACTTGTTAGAACTGGGGAGCTCACTTTTACGAGAGATTTACATCATGGGCCTAGTAATGAAACATACTCATGGACTTTGATACCACACTTCAACCCAAAATTTTAAGACATTAAGTTTATGATTCCTTTCCACTTATATGTCCTTCACTAATTCCATCTCTTTTTAACGTGAGATTCTTACCCACACTTGACATTCCAACATTAACGACGTAGATTCCAATGCTAAAATGCTTACTTTGAGCAGCGGACTCGAACTTTCTGGAGCTTGAAGCCTGAATTTTTAGAGGGTTGTGAGTATCAAAGAGAAAATGACTGATTATAGTCCCATTGAATCAGAACATGGAAGAGCAGGATATTCCTGAATCAACATACAGATATAATGATGTCTTGCATGCTTTCTGAACTGATATTGAATTCTACAGCTTGGTTTTCTGAATTTACTTCTAATAAGCCGAGACCTGGGTCTTGGTCTCTTACTGACTTCAAAACAGCAATGGTGATATCAGCATGGCCACTCCTATGGGCTTCTATTAAAATTTTGGTAGTCCATTGAGTAAAGATGGTGGCCTTGAAGGACCAGAATTTCTGATACTGGCTGCTCTTCCAATATCCAGAAGCATTTTCTCATGGCATCGGCAGTTCCCTAACATTAAATAAGAAATGAGTCAGTTCATATGAGTAATTCCTCAATCAAGTAGAGGTTATGCATGCATGGTGAAGCAAGATAAGCCACCAAACCTGAAACCAGCCCAAGTATTATATGCTGCAACCACTTCGACGAAGCCTTCTTTGCCAATACCAATCCCAGCATATACTTTTGAGAGATCAAAAGGAATACTTTGGTTTCGAGATCTTCCTTTCATGGCCGATGTCTTTTACTGGGTGCAAGCGCACTTGTCTAAGACCGAAGTCCTTTATTGTACTTCTTTAGACATGAATATAACAAAAACTCATGTCTAACGAGACAGATCTGCATTTTCATGGCATGTTTAACTTTGATTCTAAGCTTCTTTTTTCCCTTTTCTCTTTATCCCATTGGATGATGCATTTTGTTCACGACGTTTTCGTTACAGGAACAAAGAAAGTTGGCCGATAAACAACGTGAGCCGACAGGAGAAAAGGTTCCTGTAGTACAAGGCTGACTGTTGTATTGTAATGAAGGCCAAACTTAAAAAGGTTCCTGTACTACAAGGCTTCGTATTGGTGTGGGCATAGCATGGGGCCAACTCGCTCATTTGACGTCTTCAAGTATAAATGCGAGGGAAGCAAGCAAGTTGGGATAGAGCACTGACCCAGCTAAGCATTGTCTCAGCTTATATGCAGCCACCATCCCACCGTGTCCTTGTTGTATTATATACAACCCAAGAAAGTTCCCTGTTTGCTGTTGCATTTTACTTTATTGTGGCAAGTGAAGTTTAAAATAGATATATCACAAATTGGAAATCATACAGATATAAATCACATTGATTCTTTTTTAATCTCTACATGTCCATTTCTCCCAAGACTAGAAGACATTTTCATATTCCTGACTTTCCAGGGCATGGCAAGAAGAAAGGCCAATGTTATGTGGCATCAAACTCATAATCTCTCAATTTATTTGGTACTACCGAAGAATGGTTGCAATAGTTCAACGATTCACAACATATGATCCCTCTCAACGCCTATAAAGTTATTATGAAAATCCTGGGATGTCGTGACAAGTCTCACTTATCCTCACTCTTTGAGAGACAATTCTGCAGTCTCATCAGAAAGATATTAGAAACATTTAGCAGGAAAAAGGGTGTACATTGTCTAAAGTAACTGGTTCAAAGTCTACTACTTCAGATGATGCTCAAACAATGAAGCCATCTCAATCTGCAATACAAGTAACAAAAGGTAATCGTCAATCAACTTGTGAAACGAATAGATGTATGAACTTTGTTGGCCAGTTTTTATATAAGAAAAGCACAACAATTTATATACAAAATATTTGACGGCTACATGCAATTGTACTTGAAACAAATGAAGATGAGAGGTTGAAATTAGTATCCTATCATTTATAATCCCTAACCCTGTCTTACACTTAAAAAGCAAGTACATCATGCGTCCTTGAATCGAACCATCTCTCAACTAAACTAGTCTCTTCCTTCTCTTGGACCAACAAGGTGCAGTATAGGAATATTCCCTTGTTATCAATCAACTATGCCTTTCAATCTCATTTATATGAATTGATAAAAAAATATGAGAAAGTCTGGCCTCTTCCTCTGCTTTTTTGTTTTCTTTATTTGTGTTTATCTACATGCAATCGTAGCAATATGCATCATACTCTTTCATTGATTATGCATGAATATTAGTTTCAAGGTCTAGAGACTGCACATCTGAATGAAGAAAATGCCAAATATAGCTTTCAGTCAAAGACGACTTGCAACAAAATGAACTGAACTTTTCAAGTATTGAGCATCATGACATGATTAATAACTGGTTTCAAGATTCACACAGAGTTACTATGCCCATTGCTGTACATGGGATTTGAATTTCCTATTTGCTATGCGCATCATTCAGGTATTTGAAGAATGAGGCACAGCAAGAGTATAGCCAGTGAACTAGATAATGTTTCTTGGAACATAATACATCTCACAGAACTATGTTGTGGAAAAACATGCTCTTGATTGACACCAGAGCATAGCTTTTGGTTGGCGTCCCATACTTAAAAAAGGAAAAGGAACAATCAAATGACCAGAGAAGAAGAGGCTCGGAGTGTTCAACATTGAAGTTAATAACATACATCAGACTTGAAAATTATATTACACCCTACTTACAGCTGTCAAAGCAGTTTCAGCGCCCTTATTCCCAGCTTTTCCACCAGCTCGATCTAGAGCCTGCGCTTGTCACAATGTGAAGCATTCAACACATTTTTAATGCATAGAGTTGGCATATGAATTTATTATCACATTACCTGCTCCATGTTATCACAAGTCAGGACACCGAATATGCATGGTACTCCTTCAAATTCATGAATAAATATCATCAGTTACCATTGGAAGCATTTCAATTGAACCAGAAACAGTAGCACTAAGATCAACAATAGCTTATGATAGACAGAAAATGAGATAACTTCTCTAACAATTCTTCTAGAAGAATTCATACATACAACATCTAGCTCCAGCAATTCCAAATGTATATACGCATAGTAGTTTTCTGGAGACAGCTATGTTTTCACAAGGAGTATATGGGCTTAAATGACTTAAAAAGTGAATGCGATCATGTGTGTCAATGGCAAGACTGTTTGACCATTATTGATGGCACAATCAAGTGACGTTTAAAAAATGTGTCTTTACATATAATCTCATCCCAAAGAACAACTACAGACACAAGAAACGATATCATTGTACCTTATTAAATTTCCATGAGAAGCCAAAGAAAGTGACACTAAAATGTCTGACTAGCGAAAGCTCAAGACCAACCTGAATTGAGACCAGCTGAAAGTACCCCGGAAGTAGCTGAATTAACAACAGCATCATAATGTGATGTATCACCCCTTATCTACTAACGAGCAAAATGAAAGTGGACATTAGGGCCATTAGCTAGAATGCAGTCTGCCGCCATACAGTGAGGAGCTACCCGTACTGAACAAATGTTATATCTTCGAAATAAATCCATTAGTGCTTAATTGCTTAAAAGAGAAAATCGTACCACAGCTCCAATGCACAAAATTGCATGGTAATTTCCCGACTTTCCCAGCTTTTCTGCAACAACACCTATTTCAAAGCTACCTGGAACCCACACAACCTAAACCAAGAAAAAAAAAGGAAGAAAAAAGAAAGTGACCACACCAGTCAAAACTCGTGTTGACATAAATTATAAACGAAATATTACAAAATTCAAGCTCAGAATCACATACATCGATGTCTTCTTCTTTTACAGAATATCTCTTGAAAGTTTGCACAGCCCCCTCTAAGAGTAGCTTCGTCACAAGCTCATTAAATCGTGCAACAACCTTTTGCATTTTCCCCAAGTGAATAACAGCAATGAGGATTAGGTTAGTTAGTATTGGTAGCACTGAAACATTAGTACATGAAAAAAAAAAAGCGAGGATGAACTTAAAATAGACGAAAGAAGCACAAAAATCAGCCTCTGTCTCCTAATTTCTTGTTTCTGATAGGAAGTTAATGTACATTAAATGGTTGCAAACCACCAAAAACTACAGAGATGAATGTTGGATAGCAAATGGCACTAAGATTAAGATTGAGAGAAAGAAAGCTAACCACAGCAAAACGAAGGCCCTCAGCTCTGGTAAGGGATCCAACCAATTGCCTAACACCAGCTTCTGCTTTCCCAGACGATACCCAACTTTCCTTCTTCTCAATCCCAACGCCAATGCGATGATTCCCAAAAGCTATACATAACCATTCACATAAAGAACCTCAAAAGACGCAAACTTTCCACTAAAGATGATAACCTTGAATTGGGTCAAGTCTCAACTGTACCTGGCATAGATATGGAAGACGAGAAATGGGTTAAATTCTGAGGAAGAGCCAAAGAGGTACGATTCTGATTAAATTGAGTCAACGACGCCACGCGTTGACCAGAGGAAGAAACCACCGTCATCGCCGTTGCACACCTCGCCGCCGCCGCCATCATCACAGTCCCAAACTGCTTAAAACCCAACGGGGAAATCGAATTGCAGACACAGGTAAGCGGTGTCCGAGTGACCTGTGACCCAAAACAGAACTAACAGGCGCTACATTGACCAATAAGTTCAAGTTTTCTTTTAAATTAATGATAAATTAATAATTTATTAGTGTATTTATGAATAGTTATCATTATTCACTGGTTTAGATAATCATTGTTTAAAGGTTTAAGCTTTAAATTACCATTGAGTAGGGTTTAGTGTGTTTCACCTTTTGCTCTCTCTATTTTTATCTCTTCCCTTTCATTTCTATCGCCATTTTGTCTCTTGTTTGCTTTCACACTTTCTTAGCCGCCATTACTAAGGAGGAGCACCAAAGGTTGCAACTTTACAAACTTCATCTATGGTAAGACGTTTCAAACCACCATAGCCTATAAACTTTTCATTTGGGGTTTGTAGTTGTTTTTAAGGTTTCCGAAAATTGTACTACTCTCTTTCATTCGTTAGCTGTTAAGAAGATGCGGATAATTCTTCCCAAGTTTTCATCTGTCGTATTCGGTTTTACATATACAAGAAAATGGCCCTGTGATTTGTTAACTTGGTGGATTTTTGTGTGTGATTTTTGATCAGGAGATAGCATTTGCCACTGTATCTCTTAAGCTGCCCAGTATCCCTGTATACGGAGGTGGTATTGGGCAAGCAAGACGAAGAAGTTGTTCTGGTCATCGGAATCGAGCACGCTTGACGGTTGTGAACTCACTTTCATCCAATACTGCTGCCATCCCAATCATGGTATGGCTATGCTGTTCTGTGAAATTTTGTTGTTGTTATCTTGTTTTTTTTTGGTTACAATATTGGTTGAATTTCGTTCCTGGGGTTTTGGGAAATGCCAATGTTTCTTTGTAGAAATTCTCCTGTGAACCTGGTTCGGAAACAAATTAACAGTTGGATAGCATTTTCATCGTGCTTGGCAAATTTGTTTGGAATAATAGCTTGAGCACCCTATAAACGTACCATCTAATGGCCCTGTTCAGATTCATCAAATAGTCTCCATTAAGCCTTCTTCTTACTCTGCTTCTTCTTCTTTTCATTTTTGCTGGTATTTACAAAAGATATGATAACGCTAAGACAAAATCCCTGGCTGTTTTTAGTTGAGAGTTATATCTGTTTCTTTATGTATATTACCAGAGCATATATATGTTGCATATATTTGGAAGTTGTCACTTAACTTTCCACTTTATGTTGGCTGCCTTAAATTGATTGCAGGTGAATAGCTGTAGTGGCAAAATGGGGAAAGCTGTTATCAAAGCTGCAGATTCTGCAGGGCTTCAAATTCTTCCCTTTTCATTTGGCTCCGAGGAAGAGTCTGGCCATGTTGTGGAAGTATGTGGAAAGGAGATACAAATACATGGTCCTAAAGACAGAGAAGGCATCCTCACATCGGTTTTGTCAGATCACCCAAACCTAATTGTCGTGGATTACACTGTGCCTTCTGCAGTGAATGGTAACCTTTTCTAATGTTTTTTCTTTTTATGGTGATCCTTAATGATATAGGATTTTACTGACTTTATGATTGAAGATGGTTTATCATCCCAAATTTTACTTCATTCAGTTCGAAGCTTCCCCTGACACTTTCTGTAATATTATTTCTTTCTATTTTGTGCACAGGAAATGCTGAGCTTTATTGCAAAGTTGGAGTGCCTTTTGTTATGGGAACCACTGGCGGAGATAGGAATCAATTGTACAAGAATGTTGAGGATTCGAAGGTTTATGCTGTGATTTCTCCACAAATGGGGAAACAAGTGAGTTGAATTTAGGAACTCTGGTTGGTTATAAAGAGTTTCCTTCGTTTCTGTTATTTTTGTCATGTTGCATGCCCACATAGATTATTTTCTTTTAGGTTGTTGCATTTCTTGCGGCCATGGAGATTATGGCGGAGCAATTCCCTGGTGCTTTTTCTGGCTATTCCATGCAGGTACTTTCCTTGTTTCTCTTTGCACTGGAGAATATGCATTTAGAAGCACAAACACGTGAAAAAAAAAACGAATCTGGAATAACTGTTACTAAACTTGAGCTGATCAGTACCATCTCACTAGGACCTAACAGCATGTGTCTGAATTACACTGAAATGAACCATATAGGAGTTATTCCAGACCTTGTTGCAGCTAAAAAGCTTAAATGATTATGGTGAAACCTCATGACCTACTATACATGAGCTTGGTTGATGGCCGACTTGAAACTCTTACAGAAGTCAGCAGACAGCCCGTCTCTCTCTCGTAGGAGAAAAACTAAAAGAGGTTAATATCTTGCTTGTTCTGATGATTCATTTTGGCTACATCTGTGCTTAGTTCTGATTTGATCTGAGGACAGAAGCTACATATCCCATCGAGAAATGCAGTCCTGCTTCCGAGATGGGATTTATTTTTGGATGGAGAAGAAAAGAAAGTGATTGTGCTTATCGATGAAGTATTTATATTTGCCTAGACAGACACAAACTGATGTAGAAATATAGCCCGTACAAATATGTACACTCTAAATTCAAATCACATTTCTGGACAATCATTTTGAAATCTTGGTAGTGTTTGTTAATTGTTGATCTCTTACTATATAAAGTCAAAGCTGATGGCACATGCTGTTACATATGTCTCACTTCTAGGTGATGGAGTCCCATCAAGCAGGAAAGTTGGACATCTCTGGAACTGCAAAAGCTGTAATTTCTTGCTTCCAAAAATTGGGAGTCTCTTTTGATGTGGAGCAGGTACATTCATCCATGCTTTATTATAACATGAAAAGAAACCTTGGCTAAAATTATCTGATGCTTACATGAGCTTAATATTCATTAAAGTTGTCCAGAAGAAAGACTAGAAATACGGTAAATACAGGTATTGGAGCATCATGAGAAATATTTACCAATAGGGAAAAAAGGGTAGAACATTTTGCCATTGTCTTTGAAGTGTGATTGTAACTATCTATCAGCATGTTTTTTGTACCCATTGAATATTGATGATTATCATTATCTGTTTCTTTCCTTTTTGTCAAACTGAGCTTTTGGTTAATCCTGAATACTGCATTTTCTGCAGTGAGCTTTGACTGTGCTCTAGTTCCACTTCTCTCACTTATTCCTCCTCTTTCTCATTATGTTATATTTTATTTTTTCCAGGCAAAAATGATCCGAGATCCCAGACAGCAAATTGAGATGGTAGGAGTTCCTGAGGAGCATTTGTCTGGTCATGCATTTCATATGTATCATCTGACATCACCTGATGAAACGTAGGAGCAAAAATCCACAATTTGTGCATTCTTTTTTCTTCCCTTTCTTTTCATGGGGCTGAACGAGTATAAAGTATTTCTTTTTCTTTTTTTTTCTCTCTCTCCTTTCAGAGTTACCCTTGAGTTCCAGCATAATGTTTGTGGTAGATCAATATATGCAGAGGGTACTGTTGACGCTGTAATTTTTCTTGCTAAGAAGGTGAAGCACTTCCATTCCATATCCAAGATGTGTTACACTTTTTAACTTTGCAGCATTAGAATATGAGAAGGATTCTAAACATGAAGCTAACTCTATTGTCTTCCTTGTACTCTTCCATTACGCGGGGAAACTGCAGATTCAAATGAAAGCAGATAAGCGCATCTACAATATGATAGATGTCTTGAAGGAGGGTAACATGAGATGAGTTAGAATGTCATTGCCAGATTGCCTTCAATTTTCAATTTTGTCCGGCAGCAGTTTGTGTCTGCAGTTCCATTGGCAGCTTAGTGTTGACAGGTCAGCATGCTTTGGAAGATTGACAGAAGCCTTAGCTGAATGCCAGCAAAGCTCCAAGTGGATTTTGTGGTTGACGTGGCACAGATTGCACATTTGCTGAGCAGAATTTGTCACCGTGAAGCCAACTTTGATCGATTGACCGAGCATATTTTGTGACAAAAATGATTAGATGAGGAGCTAAACAGAGAGAACTCAGTGTTGTTTATGGTTACTATTTTACTGCTACTTTAAGCTCTTCAGTATGGGGTTAGTTGGCATCCCCAAGCATGTGTGAGATGATGCCTAATCAAAGATTTCCTCATTTCATAGTAGTGATTTGAGGGCTTTTGCTGCATTAAAAGATGGTCATGCTCAAATTGCTGTTTTTCTTTGTCTCTTCTTTTCTGCAGAATATGCTAATAAGAGAGACATTGTTGGACTAAGGGCTATCTGTGATAAGTAAGAAAAACAAAACCTTCAATAGGCAGCCTTTGCACAATGGCTGTCTATGTAAACTAATGCAAGAAATGCTTAGATTTATTGAAGGAAATGAGATCATTTATTTATTATTCAACATTTTTCTTTAATGATCTAAAAAGGCCTTTGAATGCATATATGATCTTGATTTTGCTTAACATCAAACTTCCTGAAAGCATTTTAAATGACTTGGAGCTTGGCGCATTTAATAAGTGAACTAGCTTTGAACAAGCCTTGAGTTGACAGTTGAGCCATCAACTTACCGGCTCGCAACCCTAATCTAGAAAAGTTCGAAGTACGATTGTGGGATCGGATTTTGGATTTTGGATTTCTACTTTGGTCGAACGAGAGTTTTATTCTATACATGAAACGTTGCCGTTTTGGAGAATTTAACGTTTCATTTTGATTGATGAGTGAATTTTGTATTCCTCGTCTATCTTTAATCAATTTTTTTTAATTTCTAAAAAAATGTTTGTGAATAAGCTAAATTATCATGGCATAACAAAAAGAGAATATGGTTTTGTCGTCTTACGTTGCTTATGTGCTTGGAGAGGATAAAATAAAATATGTTTCCAAAAAAACGGTATGAGAGGAACAGACATTCATCGTTGTAATTACTAATTACCGGTACTGATACTTTGGGAGTTTGG
This sequence comes from Erythroxylum plowmanianum, assembly GCA_025531925.1. NCBI lineage: Eukaryota > Viridiplantae > Streptophyta > Magnoliopsida > Malpighiales > Erythroxylaceae > Erythroxylum > Erythroxylum plowmanianum. The sequence goes on from JANVCQ010000005.1 coordinate 7,594,499, forward strand.
GTTTATCCTATAACAACCAACTAGTGAAAGGCAGGCCAAGAACTGACACTCTCTTTGTTGTGCTCTTTGAAGTTGTTCTGGGGTTTAAGGTAAAGGGTTTATCGATTTCCACTTCCACTCTCCCTTACCTTTCTCTGCTCTTCCTGCTACGTGTTGCAACTTCAGTATATGCTAGCAAGATTCTATCTTTTTTGGGTAAAGCTGCTGACTTTAGCTTTTTCATTTTGCTTGGTGTTGTTTCCTGAATTTGGATATGCTTAATTTCATTCTGCTAAAGGACTGTTGTTTGGTGTTTGCTTCATATTCTAGAGGGCAACGTAAATTCTACTTCTTTTTAACACCCTAGTGATTTTTGCCCTTAAAAGTTTCATTTGCAGTTATTTCAAGTGGAGATACATTTGTATTCAATTCCTTTTTTTTTCCAGCTTATGCGCTTTCTCAATCCATAATGGTAAAAAGGAAATCTTTACCTCATGCTTTCTGGATATTTCTTGCAGTTCAACATTGTGATGCACGAATGGCATTACAACATACTTTAAGGTTACAGAATTTGTTCTCACCCATAAAAGAGCACAAATACGGAGGTTTGCCTCCATTTGCTGGTATTAGTTGTCATACGGAAACTAGAAGAATCGACACTGATGTTTCCTGCTCTTGTTCTTGTATCTCGTCACGTTTTCTGAAAGCTCCCTTGCAGGTATGCTCCTAAATCTGGAATTCTTTCCCTATTAGTGTTGAAAATAGAATGAGTATAAGTTATAGGCTTCGTTTTGGATAACTTTTGCTCATGGAAACTTGGCTGTCTGAAAAGCTGCAAGGTAGTGCTCCTAGAAGTAGCAGAACAAGAGCTTCTAAAACTGTGCAAAACCAAAAGTCTGATGATGGGAAGAGAAGGCAATACGAAGATTCTAGTGACAGTGACGATGATGGTGACAATTATTCAGCAAAGAAAGACAATAAGAATGATCCAAATTATATAGATCTAGAAGAAAGGCGTGAGTGGAGAAGGGCAATCAGAGATGTACTGAAAAAGCATCCTGATCCTGAGGAGGAACTTGATCCTGAAGAAAAGAAGATAAAGATGCAGAAGCTTCTTGAAGATTACCCACTTGTCGTTGAAGAAGATGATCCTGATTGGCCTGAAGATGCTGATGGATGGGGATTTAACTTGGGTCAATTCTTTGACAAGATCACCATCAAGAATAACAAGAAGGATGATGATGAGAACTATGATAGTGAGAATGAAATGGTGTGGCAAGATGATAACTACATTCGTCCAATCAAAGACATTAAGACTGCTGAGTGGGAGGAGACTGTGTTTAAAGACATTAGTCCGTTAATCATCTTAGTGCATAATCGCTACAGAAGGTTTTCTCTTTATTCTTTTTGTTTGCTGCTTTCTCATAGTTGCCTCTTACTTTAGCTAGTATCAGTGCTTTGAATTTCAAGATGCGCAATCAAAGTCGTTGTGGTCATATCATCTAGTTTGCACCTGTATTGTCATTTTTATCTTCTGATCAGTCATGGGATTTTAGTATCCTCAGTCTGGCATTCCCATATATTACCTGAACTTTGATGACTGACCTTAAATGAAACATCACTTGATACTTTATTTGGAACTTGGACAACTAGCTCCACTTTCTGTTCCTTTAAAAATTTCATACCTAGAAGATGAAATTATCATTGTAGATCTACCTTGCGAAATAAGTCTTTATCTAGACTGTCTGCAATTATGTCATTCAACAATTAACGTGCCATTAATGTTCTAATGCTATTTTTTCTCCGATCAGACCAAAGGAAAACGAGAAAATTCGAGATGAGCTGGAGAAGGCTGTGCACATTATTTGGAATTGCAGACTTCCTTCACCAAGAGTGAGTAGCATTTTGAATTTTCTCTTGTGCCTTACCATCCATTATTAGTGACTTCTGCTCGTGGATAATCATCTTCCATCTCATACAGTGTGTTGCTGTTGACGCTGTAATGGAGACTGATTTGGTCTCTGCTTTGAAGGTTTCTGTCTTCCCAGAAATTATTTTCACTAAAGCAGGGAAGATCTTGTACCGTGATAAAGGTAATTTAAAACATACAACGATTTGCCAATTTCATAACTCAGCTCTCTTATCTGATATCAGTAACTTTTCTCAATTTTTTGTTGTTGTTGTGGTACAGCCATTCGAACTGCAGATGAATTTTCAAAAATAATGGCATACTTCTATTATGGGGCATTTAAGCCACCATGTTTGAATGACATTGAAGTTGGCCAGGAGGAAGAGTTGATCCCATCTGTTCCCATCAACAGTAACTGATGCAAAAGTATATGTACGAAAATACTTGAATGAACGAAAATTTACATGGATAATGTAGTCTGTGTATACTTTATGTGGCATTTCTTTTTGTATCTACTCAGAACTTGAGAAGGCTGTCTGCTATTGTTCATGTAACATTGAGTATCGAATCAGTGATTCAAAATTACCATTATGTTGGGAAGTGTGGTGTGCTCTTATGGAGCTATTCCTTGAACTGAACCTAGGTAAAATTAGGATATAGATTTGGAATCCGTGACGTTGGGACGATTGCAAGAACAGAACCTAATTCTTTGTGTTTCCATGATCTCAAGCAAGCTAAGCTCAATCATGCTATGTAACATCCTGACTTGGGTTGGTTAGAAACTATAAACATCTTGATGCACGAGCAAAGAAAAGGAACTTGAGCCAATTGAAGAACCTTGACATTCTACTTCAAGGTTGTATAAATTCCAACTTAAAAAATGACACGTAGAAGAAACATTACACTTGAGGAAATATTCTTAATCTTGAATGAGATGTAATTATAATAAATATTCAAATATGTAACTGTTGAAGGAATTAGATATTGTGAACACCACAGCAGCAGAAAGCATTGTGGTAATGGAATCTGAATGCAAAGAGCTGGTTTGTGCTGGAGCCATCAAACTTGCAGTCAGCTACACCAACGGTTCTCTTTGTCGTCTTCTCTCCAAAAACTGTAAGACATTTCCCTGAGCTACGAGACACCCAGAACCTGAATTCTCTGTGGTTCAGTTTCTTTGGTGGATTGACTGATTTCCAATCAGCCTCAGCTAAGTTTTCTAATGACTTCAACGACCGTAGGCTAACCTTGCCATGCTTGTCTACAGTTAGATAGCTTTCTCCACCTGAGCACCGGTCCATGTAGTCACTAAACCTGCAACAGAAAACTCTTAAACTTCTTCGTGATGATCTCGTGTTCAAGATGAGAATGGTTTAAAATGCCAGGGTCTAGAATGGAGAATGCAGCGCTTATGGTTTACCTGTGGTAGCCAGAAGCTGAACCAGAGGTGGATTTCCAACCATAATAGGAATTATAATCGGCTGAGGTGCCGCCTTTGATATTGGGAACCGAGTAAACACCCCTATCATCTGCATCCACAAAATCAGATTGCAAGGCACCAGCAATTAGATTGTCATCAAAAGCCGTCATGTGAGGGTAGGCTTCACTGGCAGGACATGAATGTGACTCACAGATGGAGCATTGACCACAAAGTTTATTACTGTTCAAACCCTCAACTACAAGATGAATCATTGCAAGAACAACTAGGATGAGAGAAAGGTAGAATCTGTCCATGTTTTACAATGAATCAGTTCCTGGTATTTCAGTGCAGGCCTTTCTTATTTGCTAAGCCAAGATCAGGCAGAGCTATATATAGAACAAGAGATCACGTCAGGTCAGGAGACCAGCTGAACATACGGTTTCATTAGGCAAGGGTGCTATCTAGATTCTGAGGTGATTCTTGGTTTTATCAGCTTCTACTATGTACCTTGGATGTACTGAAGGGGCATTTCTGGGATATCTTCACTATGCATTTCTCTCTGATGTGATGCAATCTATAAACCTTTTCAGCTTTTGGGAAGAAAAGAAAACATGTTACTACATATGCTTTGGATGATAACGAGAGTAAGCTCGTCTTGTATTATAGCTTAGAACCATCGTAAGAGCTAAGAGGTCTGTGGAATATGCAACATTATGATCTTTTCATTTTAGTCAGATCAGCATCTTTTGTACTTCAAACGGAAAATCTTCATTTTATCTGTGTTTTCCATCCTAATTTCCTATCACTTTCTATATATCCAAACAGTGAAGAAAGAGTAGAGGTGTGTGTCTCTTGACCACGAGCCAATATTCACATTGTTTCATTGTTTTCATGGTGTTGACAATTTCGTTCTTTGAAAGAAACTACGTTTAAAACATTTATTTCTTACCTGGAATGAGTTCACCTTTAGAGCCAATTTGTTTTGTTGCATCTTTTTTACGATGAAGTTGTCGTATGCAAATTGTCCAAAGTGAAAACTACAATTTTTAAGTCCTGTAAAACAGTGTTAAAAGTTGCAGATGCCAACACAGGATTTGACGTTGACAATGACGATGATACCTGAAAAATCCCAGGGGTGTAATAATTTGGCAAATTTGACTGCAGATACGTGTAAAGTTCTACCTTAGACCCTTAGTTATTTACAAATGTATCAATCGGTTATTAGATATAAAATAATTGTATTAACAACTGTTAATTTTTTTATACTAAATAAAAAAAAAACGAAATTAAATAGATCAATACTGAAATTTGATAACACAGTTTGGTATACATTGCCTACATCTACAGGACTATCATCCAGCTTAATACTTTCACCAAAGTATAATAGATTTATCCAAGGCTTTATTGAGCTGATACCACTCAACTTTTGATACTATCTCTCAACCTCACTTTCCGTGAAAGTTTTTCATACTCAATAACACGACCGACTCGTGCTAACCTCGTTAGAGGATTTTACTAAACAACTTTTAATTAAAAGACAATTAATAAAAATAACTCAAGTGATGAATCAACTAAGAATAAAAACATAATACACTTGACACAAAAAAAGAAGACAACTTTCCAATCGGTTCAGCTCCTTCATAATAGATCTGGAAATTATTCACCAGTTGGACAGACCCACGACAATTCCAGAATCAGACTATGGCTGCTCAGTTTACGACTGATAAAACATACACGCAGTCCTCAAATAACTTCTAGCCGAAAATCAACGCACAAAGAGAGAGACATTCCCAACCATGTGCTACTCTTACAATCCAATATCAAAAACAAGAGTCTCAAGGTTCTTCCCTCACGTAAATCATCTAGCTTCAACAATTCTAATTAAATCATGTGGGATATGACATACACCATCCACTCAAAAATCAAGAGACACCTATGTGTCTTTCACGCACAAACCAGGAGGACAAGTCTTCAACTATGTTTTTTCAAAACCCAATTGACGCACTCTACGCAGTTGAAACAACACTCACACCATTCACCAAAGATACAATAAACAATTGTTTCCTATTGCACCAACGAGTTTTCACACATGCACAAGAAAAAAAACAAAAAAGAATGATAAGGCTGAATAAAGTTTGAAGCTTTTGATTTAATTGTATTGCACTTGAACCTGCCGTGAGTCACAATATATAGACCCAGTACAAGTACTAAC